>ML817327.1:102845-119243 GCA_009831015.1 Picea engelmannii
TGATGATGTTGGTACATATTGATGAGTCATAGTTGATGAGTAGTTGACACATGATTGGTACATACTTGGCACATGGTTGGATGCACTTGTTTATGGTACATGTTGATTACAGGTTGGTGCATGGTTGATGCACTTTTTTGTGGTACAGGTTGATTACAGGTTCAGGTACAGGTTGATGCATGGTTGATGCATGGTTCAGATTTATTGGTACAGGTTTACAGTGGTGTATCTCACAGTGATAGTGTGACAGTGGTTCCATCATTCTACTTCTACTTCAGGGTGGCAGGACGAGGCAAGGAAAGGTGGTTGTATCCACCTTCCGATTGTAGCCGGAGAACATTGGGGGTTGTAGCCATAGATTTGGGGAGTTGGAGCTTCCCTCAGGTTGTAGCCTGAGAAACTAGGGGGTTGGAGCCTCCTTCCAGTTGCAGCTGGAAAACAAAGGAAGTTGGTGCTTCCAATCAATGTAATTCTTCAAGACATATAAGAAAAAGCATTTTGTGGTTTTCTCCCGATTTGGGTTTCCACGTAAAACACTGGTGTACTATATATGTGTATTATTGTTTATTTATTACTACTCATTATTGGATAATAATTCTACATTGATATAACATTTGAAGAAAAATGATTATAATTATGTTATTACTGATTCACCCCCCCTCTCAGTAATCCAACACAATGAAATAGAAAAGATAAGGGACTAGCATAATATTCTCCAACAATGATTAGTACCGCTACAGGACGAAGCACTAAGGGTAATAGGGGAATTGGCAGATGCTTGATTTGAATCCAGGGTGACCTTGATACCAAACTTGATCTAGTTCTAGTTTCACTTAATGAAAGGATCAATTATAAGATCATTTTAATTGAACTTGATTGCACTAAAGGTTAACATATGTTCTTATGAAATACTTGAATCCAAATTGAATATAAACTTGGTGCATGAGTTGTTAGTCTCATAATCCATTACAAGATACTTTTAATAATCATAATTGCATAAATAAATATATGCATAAGAAACATGAGACAATCACATAAGAGGAAGAAATCACCGAGCTTTTAATGGAGTTCACCATAACCTTCTAGATACATCTCTGGATCCGCTTGGAATACAAATCGCTTGTCGTTGGTTCTTCCAATGTGGGGTTGCTTCTCCTTTACAGAAAATGGCTACATCTTTTCCCAAATGAAGGGGCAACAAGGCTCTCCCAATGTGGGGCATAATTCTCCCAATGTAGGGTCTCACATACTCTCCCAATAAGGGGCTCAACTCTCCCAATGGAGTCAAGATCCACAAATTTAGGATCTAACAACCACTAAAGGAAAAAAGTGAGAAAACTAATAACCACTCAAGGAAAAAAATGAGAAAGTATCTCAACCAACTCATGAGACCCTTAAATTCCTTCTTGAGACTAGGAAACCACTTGTAATAAAGCGAGGAAGAGTCCAAACCAACTCATGAGACCCTTAACTTCCTCCTTAAGACTAGGAAATTGATTCCCTTTTAAAATTAGGAAAGTAATTTGTGAGTTGGATTCTCACATAAAACTAATTTCCCATTTTTACAATTAATATGAGATATTTCCACTCACTCCAAGTATTCCTCTTCACCCCCCCTAAAATTAGGAAACTAATTTGTGAGTTGGATTCTCATGTGACTTATTTCCTATTTTTACAATTAAATGAATAATACGTGATATTTTCCAACTCACTTCAAGTATTAATCATTTATTGAAATTAAATTATTCATGATTAATTAATAATTCTTTGCCACATATCATTAATTAGAATTTTAATGAATTTTTCTCCATGGTGTAAAGTTAATGATTTTTCTTGATGGTGTTCAAAGTTTAATGATTTTCTCCATGAAGTTAATTCTTTATGTGGACATCCTCCTAGATCACACCTCCCCACAAAAAAAAAAATTGGTCCTCCAAAAGTATAGAGACGAATTGTAACTTGAATATCCGCAACTAGCTTCTAGGAAGAGTCTTACACTCCATGATGCACTTCCCTCTTCTTGATATGCATAACAAATGTCTCTAATAGTCCGCACCCTTCTTCTCCTTCACCTTTGTACTTCGGAATAATGATATCGATGCCAACACTTGCACCAATGCAAACTCGTAGTTGATTCCTTGATCTGCATAACAAATGTCCCTAAAATACCACACCCTTCTTCTCCTTCACCTTTGTACTTCAGAATGAGTATGTCGATGCTGATACTTTCATCAATCCAAATCGGTAGCTGAAAATACATGATCACAACTTCAAATAAATACCATACTTTCTGGGAGTTTATAAACACTCATGGACAAGTTTACAATGATTTCCAAAACAGCCCTAGGAAAAACAATTCCCCTCACTCAACAATGGCTACAAGACCCATTACAATGTTTCCAAAAAAGGCCTAGGAAAAACAATGCCTCTCACTCAACAATGGCTACAAGACCCATTACAATGTTGCCAACAAGGCTTACAAGGTTTAGGCATAGAACAAAATGCCTCTCATTCTCATCCTCAATTTCAAGAGTGGCTAATTACAACCTTTTACATCATTATCATTAAGGTGAATACCCTCCAAATGTGCACTAGTGGAAACTCTATGGCTCTTAAAATCCCCCCATTACAAACATGTGCACATAATAAACAAGTAAAATTCCATCACCATCACACTCGTCTTGCAATTCTGATACTTTTGACTATAAGCATGACTACTTTTGGTCAAAGTGTCAAAATGGCCTCTTACTGCACTGTATTGGTTTACGTGTAAGGCTCAAACAATGAATTTCCTGCAATAATTCAGATCTTTTTTCCTTGCTGCAACACTCAACGATCACCAGAATATGCAACATACATTCACCCTCTTGCAATTTTCAAAAGGAGGAAAAAATCATAAATGCATAAAACTTACATTGGTTCTCATGCCAAGGCACTCAACTGGTTGGTCAAATATTGGCATACACAACACCAACATGTCCATCTCGTCATTCTGGAACTTTTGATTGTAAGCATGACCTGTTCTGAAAAGTGCAACTCTACCTCAAAAAATGTGTCATGCATTAATGGAAAATGTTGGCTTTTTCCATGAGCCCAAAAATCTATTGCTCAGATCCAAATTATAATTACACCAATGAATTCATGGTGAAACATTGTGCAAAACTAACTATACTTTTGTACAATTCTGTCACTGTCACTTCTAAACCTCCTACCTCAAAATGCATGCCAAAGAATTAATGAAAAAAGTGGTATTTTGCGATGAGCCCTAAAATCTGTTGCTTGGATCCAAATTCTGACTATACCAGTGGATTTGTGGTGAACAATTGTGCAAAATGACTATACTTTTGTACAATTTTGTCACTATCACTTATGTACCCCGTGCTTTGAAATGTGTGCCAAATAACTAATGACAAAAGTGGGCTTCTACCATGAACCCTGAAAACCACTTCTCAAATCCAAATTCTAACTACATTAGTGGATTCGTGGCGAGCAATCATGCAAAAATGACTGTACTTTCATCCAATTTCATCACTGTGACTTATGGACCCCCCTCGAATATTTGCCTTGATTTGTGTGCCAATAGAGCCATACTTTTTGCAGTAAATGTTCCTTCCAACTCCGCATGATGACATAAACATTGTATGGTCTACCACAACATCGTCTCAATTAGTGCCACATCAAAGTACGACCTGCCACGTCATTTACCTAGTCAGCACCACATCGTGTTGATTCCATCTTCCTTACTACCGCGCCAATTGTTGATGTCATCATTCATACTGCCATGTGAGCTGTCGAAGTCATCATCCATACTTCCATGTCATCATCCATATTTCCACGTCATCTATACTTCCATGTCATCTGTTGATGTCATCATTTGTACTGCCACGTCAGCCTATACGGATGCCATGCCATTGGCCTAGTCAGCTGCCATGTTAGTTGTACAGTCAGTGCCACGTCAACCTATACATATGCCACATCATTGACCCATTCAACAACCACATCCGATGTACGGTCAGGGCCACGTCAGCCTGTACATATGCCACGTCATCGACCCAACAACCTACCACATCAATTGTATGATCAAAACCATGTCAACTTGTATGGATGACACATGGCATCCCCCTGTGATGCCACGTCAGTGTGTTTATGTCAGCACTATACGTATTTCATGAGTTTTGCTTGTTTGGTGAAAAATTCAGATGGCCATATCGTTTTCATCGTGACTCTATTTGACGAGCCATTTGCATTGTTGGAAATTTCTCGCCAAGCTCTTCGATATGGTGTATTTTCGTCGAATTCTGGGCACTTTTATTTTTGAGGTATTTGAGAGCCCCATAGCTCATTCGGGCTACCCATTTCATATTTTTCCTAATTAATAGTCCTTATTTGTTTTCCTTCTTCTTCGAGGATCTACCAACATTCTCATTTTTCTCTCTGGCTTCCTGCATAGCTTGTTTGTCCTTCTTTGGACCAAGTTTAGGATGGATCTTCCAACATTCTCGATCCAATTTCCTCATATACAACACTGATTACATTAGTTGTGTGCCTTTATTTACACCTCCCCTTCACCATACCCCAATACTACAAACCAGGGCCTTCCTTCAACCTCCAGTGGTTGAATGATACCTTGTCCATTTATACCAAGACCTCCTCCTTTATACCCCATCTTACTCAGCAATTTCAAGCCAATTCCCTTAGTGTGTTGTTCAAAGAATCCAAAAGAAAAATCAACATTAATGAGGGAAGGAACTGAACATGGAGAATCCTTTACCTCCATTCTTGTTCATGACACTTGGTCATCTTCCTGGTTGGATGAAGTTATAGATGAGGCTTCTAGGAAACCATCTTGGTTCCCAGGTTTGTGGAGAGTATCCTCTATCATATGAAAATATGTGCAGTTATCAACATCATCATGACAAGAACCATAACTAGTATACCTGCCATGGCCACAAGATGGGCTCTTTGCTACCTCTGTCATGAAGCATTCTCCAACTTGCTCCTCCATAGCTTGTAGCTACAACCATAGTTTGATCTTTTCTTCTTCAGACTCTTGAAACAACCTCCTCAATTCAAGATTCTCTTCTTGGATGGTCTGGTTGATTTCTTCAAGCTCACGAAGCCATGCATTCTTCGATGCTTTTCCCATATTTTCTTCAACACCAACAATTCCTATCAATCCTTCTCTAATACCACTTGATATGGTTCTAGGTTCACTTAATGAAATGATCATTTATAAGATTGTTTTAATTGAACTTGATTGCATTAAAGGTGAACATATTTTCTTATGAAAGGCTTGAATCCAAATTGAATATAAACTTGGTGCATGAGTTGTTAGTCTCATAATCCATTACAATATGCATTTAATAACCATAATTGTGGAAATAAATATATGCATAAGAAACATGAGACAATCACATAATAGGAAGAAATCACTGAGTTGTTAACGGAGTTCACCAAAACCTTATGGATACATCTTCAAATCCACTTGGAATACGAATCACTTGTCATTGCTTCTCCCAATGCAGGGTTGGTTCTCCTTTACAGAAAATGGATACATCTTCTCCCAATGCAGGGTTGGTTCTCCTTTACATAAAATGGATACATATTCTCCCAAATGAATGGTAAACAAGGCTCTCCCAATGTGGGGCATACTTCTCCCAATGTAGGGGCTCACATACTCTCCCAATAAGGGGCTCAACTCTCCCAATTAAGGAGCTTACATACAAACCACAAGCATGAGTGCTTGTTTCTCCCCAAAACGGAATCCCCAAAATCTCTCCCAATAAATGGGTTTAAATAATTTTCTAAGTATCCACATTCATGGGGACAAGATCCACGAATTTATGATCTAATAACCACTCAAGGAAAAAAGTGAAAAAACTAATAACCACTTGAATTCATGGGGACAAGATCCACAAATTTAGGATCTAATAACCACTCAAGGACAAAAGTGAAAAAACTAATAACCACTCATGGACAAAAATGAGAAAGTATCTCAACCAACTCGTGGGACCCTTAAATTCCTCCTTGAGACTAGGAAACCACTTGTAATAAAGTGAGGAAGAGTCCAAACCAACTCATGAGACCCATAAATCCCTCCTTAAGACTAGGAAACTGACTCCCTCTTAAAATTAGGAAACTAATTTGTGAGTTGGATTCTCACATAAAACTAATTTCCCATTTTTACAAATAATACGTAATATTTACACTCACTCCAAGTATTCCTTTTTTTCCCCTTAAAATTAGGAAACTAATTTGTGAGTTGGATTCTCACAACTAATTTTTCGTTTTTACAATTAAATGAATAATATGTGAGATTTTCCAACTCACAAGTATTAATTATTTATTACAATTAAAGCATTCATGATTAATTAATTATTCTTTGCCACTTATCATTAATTATCATTTTAATGAATTTTTCTCCATGGTGTGCAAAGTTTAATGATTTTCTCCATGGAGTTAATTATTTGTGTGGAGATCCTTCTAGTGGATCACTGCATAGGGAAAGGTAAAACATGAAGTGAAAAACAAAGAGGAGAAAATCATGACCCTGACTGCTCAGGTCATAGAGGAGATTTTGGAAAAAGTAGCGGAAGTCAAGAAAGAAGTCATGAAAGCAAACAAAACCTCCCAAAATTTCATGGAAGCATGGAGAGGCATGACACAACAGGCCTAAGTGGCTTGGGATGAGCCATAGGTGAATGTCGATGGCTTGTTCAATACGCATTTCAAAGAATGAAGAATGAGGGCACGTGCAAAAGTAGTTAGGCATGCAAAAGCAGATAGAAGCGAAAAATAAAGAAGGGCAACAGTCAGGAATGTAAAGGCAACATGCAGGCGTAAAGATAGAAAAAGCATGCCCAAACATTAAGTTGTAATCATTAGTTGTCATAACATTTTGAGATAATCGAATAGATTTTTGAGCCCCCTAAAATCTATGTATAAATGTGTAATGGGTTGGGAAGAATGGGGTTCATGAAGAGAGTGAGAGAATAGGTTGTTTCTATTGAGAGAATAGACTGAGAATGAGAAAGATTCTATGTCTGGAGGTTTAAGGAGAGTTTTGCAGAGAAAGTTGTGCATTGCAGAGCATCTAAGAAAGATGGGGAAATACATCATGATGTATCGATTGTAAGCGCAATGCGCAATCCTCAGATGATTGCACAAAGAATAATAAAGAATCTAGTCACTATGGACATAGCTCAAAGTTTGGGTGAACCACGTTAAATTTTGTGTCTAAATGTCATTTTATGCGTTTGTTCATGAATGTTCTATGATCTAGATCTGTGTAGTAGATGATTGATGTGTAGTAAAGATGAATGTTATAGTGAATAGTTTATGTTGCAATTTGTGTTACAATGATGTTGCATAATTGAAGTTTACTAATTAATGAAGAGAAAGAGATACATAGTATTTCACACATGGTAGATAAGTAGAATATGCTAATGGTCTCACATCCCCTCATTCTTACAGAAACTTGGTTCTTGTAGTCTCAATAGATGCCTCGGGTGAGACTTCACTTCCATGTAGGTGATGCAGAAAGGGCCGTTGTCTACAGGTTTTGTTGGTTAGACAACTTGAACCTAGGGTCTTACAAATGCGCACCAACAATTTTTTAAAGTGTAATTGAAGATTTTAATTATCACATGAAATACTAATTTTTATTTTCTTTGTTGTTGCGCAAAAGAAAACAAAATGGGACCCATTCAACACATGAGATGGGATGACAAGGCAAAAAACAATTGATCACAAATTTTGTGAGTACTTGCATTTTCCTTAACATTTCATATTTATTGTATTTTAATTAGTTTACAATTGTCAATGGATATTTCTACTAGGTGCTAAGATACAAAGAAGAGCCATTCGAACATTTGATCGACATTGGATTATGTATGTGTTGTATGTAGATGTTGAAGTATCAAGATTTAATTGAACCATTTGTAAGTTGCCATGCTATTTTGCTTCCCTTGTTTTATAATCAAATGAACAATAAGAAACCTTTAATATATCTATACTTTGTCAGGGCCTACAAAATTTGTAGGAAACGAACTATGGAGTGGAGCCACTAGAAAATATGTTGAGAAATGGCATGAAAAATGTGTATTGTTATGAATCACTCCCTACTATGATACATTTTTCAATTTATGTAATCATGTATATTATAATATATATGTAGATATACTCATTACACTTTATTTCTATGTTTATAGATGGAAGATGGAGAAGTAGAACAAAATCAATCTACTTAATAAAACATTGCAAATAACCAAATTACAATATCCCCTACAAGAGATGAAGAAATAAGGCTTGAAAGAAGTTTGAGCAATGACAACAATTGAATAGACGAATGATAATCAATATAAGTGAATGTTACAAGTTATATATTTTGGAATGTTTGTAAAGATTAGACTTTTGTTTAATGTGGACATATTGTCCCAATTGGTATGATGATGTATTACTAATAATTGTAATGGTTATTTATTGACATTTTGATTATGGTGGACCTTTATGTTGTCCCATTTGTGTGATGAAGGGTCCCTTATTCATATATAATAAAATTAGTTTCTTAGTCTATTGCAATGTATGATGTTGTAAAATTTTATGTAGTAATGATTACTTTATTACAAATTTATTGTAATCAATTGGTATATTTGTTTAAATGATACAATACATTAATGCAATGATAACATAATTAAAATATAAAAATCAATATTATTATAAAAAAAAATATCATGATGAGTAATTTTTTTATAAAAAAAAAAAAAGATATTTTATTTGCATACCCACAATGTAGGGAAATTCAACACTGAAATATATCATTTTCATGTGTTTTATTCAATTCAACAAAATATTGCATTGTATTTGTTGGAACACAATTCTGAACTTTGAAGCTTTATATTTTTCACCTCACGAAAATAAGATCTTACCCAAAGAGGGTGATAACTTAGAACACGACTTTCGAATTTTAATCAACTTCATTATTGGTTAATTAGAAATAAGGCGTGCACGATATCCGATGTTGATATGTTTTCCCTTTTGATCGAATGATCCTATTAGCCCCAGGAATTTTGGAGCTGCCTGAATTTTAAAAGAGGCAAATCACTAAAATTCGCTTCGGAGCTTCGTGCTTCAGGTGTTTCGATAAGTCTTAACAATTAAAACTCTGAAACTACGAAACCTGAAGGTTATCTACTCTCGACTTTCCCTAAACCTTTTAAAGACACAAGTCATAAGATTCATGTACCTTTCGAGTCTTCCCTGAGTAATATGTGGCAACTCCCTTTTTCTTGACACGTCATTTGGGAGGACGTCATCTTCGACACATCACTGCGGGAGATAATCCTGCGGGTTTTTAATAAAAGATGAATTCACGAATCACCAAAAAATCAAAATGCAGAAGTGTTAAATGTGAATTAATTAATTTAATCATGATCAAGGGATAATTAATGACTTTTCACTTCGTAGTTCGGATGTTTACCCTGTATTGTATCCTAGAACCACCGAAGTCCAAATTTTTGAAATGCTTAAAATTAAATATGATTAATTAAGACTTAAAACCGATTACTAGATAATTAATCACTTCGCATTTTGAGTTTTGATAATTTCCTCTCAAGATACATTAAAAGTTCCTGGAGTCCGAACTCCCGAAACACTTGAAGTTAACACACCATCTTAAATGTGATTAATTAAAAGTTTACAAGTAATTATTCGAAGATTAATATTTTTCGCGGATTTGGGATTCAGGAGGTTCCCACTCTATCACATCGAAAACTCTCACACACGAGTCGTCGAAGTGTTAGTGGAATTTATGACTAGTTAATGATAATGATTCAAACACAGATTATGGATCTCCAGGTAGACTTTCCCATCAAACGTTAATAAAATTACCGTCAATGAATTTATATGAAAAGCAATGACTCTGTTTTGAATAAAAGCACTTCGATTTAGAATTCATTTTCACTTTCTTCAATTAGCAAGTTGTATCTGTTTGAAGGATTCACGGGTTTTGTCTGCAAAAAAGTAATTTCACTGTGTCTCCTGAGAATTTATGGTGGCACGAAAAATGATGAAAAATCCTGACACGGCTAGCGAGGATTCAAACCCAAATGTGGACGTTCTATCAGAAACCACTCCGCAAGCCATGGACAGTGTTAAATATTGGACACAGGTGTTCGAGGTTCTAGAACATGAAATCATCAACTGTCCAGAGGACTCTGTTGAAGAAGAAAACTATACTTACACAGCTAAAATCAGACATATAGCATAGTCGAAACTGCACAAAATAGCAGTGCGGCCGAGACTCATGCCTTACAATGACATGATAAGCTGGGACTTAGAGCACATTGACATCCATACCAGGAGCATTATCAACCATAAAAAGTTCGTTGTCAGTTATTTTTGACCAGAACATATGCAAGTAATGTACAAACTATCCCCTAATCCCACATATACATTGAATGTTGCATTTATTTTGGTGTTCGAGAAAAAGGAGTGAATCCAATATGCCAGGAACTGTCTCAAGATAATCAAGTCTTGGTGGAGGATCCCTGAGAAATTCAGAACTGACGCTCATGGTGTATATGCCACAACATCTCCGGAAGTTCCCATAGTGTATGTAGCCCTGATGATATGTCGATTGTTCGGAAAGAAGAGTACCATGCATTTCTCGGTGGAATGGGTTTCCATCATGCATGAGGTAGCAGAGGATTTTAATTTCAACTAGGCCAAAATAATGTTTGATAACTTGGCCAAAAATATTGCAGACTATAAAACAACAAAGTCAAAGGGACAACTTGCCCCTTTTTATATGTCGGCATATATCATGGACACCATTTTTCTTATGACACCTTTCCCATTGATGAATTGGATATGGACTCCAGCTAGTACCAAGCCCATTCATTTCTACCATTCCAAGCTATGGGAAGAAAAATCCAAGTATTTATTTTATGAAATCTTCCACAATGCGATGATTCCTAGTCACATAGCCTTGTATGGCCACCCACCTCCTCAAATTTTAGACCAGATCATGGGGAATATGGGTAAGCTAGAAGATTGGTTTATTGAGGAGAACTTCTTCTATATTAGATTTTTTGGGTATTCGGTTTCCCCCCATGATATCCCATGATTTTTACCAGACCATCTAATATGCAAGGAAGTGGCCTACCAGAAAGTGACAGGAGGCATCAACAAAGAACTGAAGGCGGCGTAGAAAAAGATATGGTCGACTTTCCCCATTCAGGTTGGCATGTTTTCATTACTTGATTTGTTCAATCCAAAGTGGAGGTTGTGGCTCTGGATGATGTCAAATTGGTTGACATCGAATTTAAAAGACACGACCCACACAAAATTGTAGAAAATCACCTGGCCCAATTCAACATGAGAAGATATGTGCACGAAAGCTCCCCGTATGACGAAATATTCAAGGGAGTTAAGTCTTATGAGGAGGTACAGGACAGGTTTCAAGCCTTGCCCCCAGGTCAACAAGATGGTTTTATCAACTTTCAAAATCACAGGTGAAACAACCTACCGAAGTTACTACAAGGGGAGCAAGTAGTCACTCCCCCTTCTTCGGAATCCAAGTCAACAGATTATGAAGCCAATCTCTCTGGTAAGCATAAATTTGAAGAATCCCTGAAGAGTTCAGAGGTATTAACTCAGGAATTAGAGGTCTCATTGTCAAGTCTACTAAGCCCTCAAACAAAGGATTAGCTTGAAGCCTTCCTAAAATAAGGACAAACAGTGTCTCCTTCGTCTCCAACCACCCCTGATGGTACCTCAAATACAACAAAGAAACAACAATATGTGGACATTGGCACTCCCATTACAGCATTTACACCTTTTCAATCTAGCTTTGGGACCCCTAATCCCGAGATTGTTTTCGTGAATGATCTTACCCCCATATCACCCTAAGAAATTCCTCCTTCGGATTTCTTTTTTAGCAGAAAATGGAAGGCCATTGTCAAAAGAGAATCACACCAGAAAGAAAGAGTGATAACTAAAAGGCAAAGGATGGTGTATGACTAAAATGATCAAGATGACCCAAAATTCATGAAAGAAGTTGTGGGTTCATTGGGTTCTTTCACCAGTGCAAATCAATGGTCTGTGGATAATTTGGCCGAGAAACTATGACAAAAGTGCCTATTAGTAGAGCATTTACAAAATCAACTATATACTGCTGAGGAGAATATAAGGAACAAGGTGAGTCAGGACTTCGATCAAATCAGAGCTAATGATCGACAACAGGTTTAACAGCTTCAGGCCAACCTTGAAGAGCTCCACCATATTTCAAAAACCAACCAAGGTCGCGTCACTCAGCGTGATGAACTGATAAAGAAATTTCAAGCTATATTGGACCTAACCGAAGGTACCTCGATAGATCTCTTGGCCTTCCAAACTCAAGAACGAGAAATAAATGAGAAGCTGAAAATCACCCAACAAGACCTTTTTATGAAGGTTGATGCCATCCAGAAGTGCTACCAGGAAGTAGCATTTCTCTGAAATATATCTGTATTAAGGAAAGAGAAGCTCGCTCGGCCCGTTCTAAGTTTCAGGAAGCCCTCATATTGAGGCAGAAAGACAATGTCCCTGATTTCCCTTTTCTTTATCATTCAGAACAAATAAAAGGTGAGATGACCCTAAAGGCATGGGAAGAGAATTTGGCAAAGAGAAAAAGATTAGTCAGGGAGGTAAAAGATGCTTTCCATGAAGAGTTGTCATCATTAGACAAGAGACTAATTGATTTTGAGGGAAGTAGTATCGTGGAGGCCCTGGGGAAAATCAATATTGAAATGAATCAATAGAATTCCATGAAGAGCAATGAAGAAACTCTAACGACCATTCAGGAAATCAGCCAAATTGATCTTCTTAATATCAATAGATGGCTAGTAAGTCCAAGCTCGCAGCTTCAAGCCACAACTCAAGAAACAAAAAGAATACAAGAAAAGTTGCCTCGGGTAGAGAGAATATTATTCACTTTTGAGGTAAATGAATCAATTGAGCCTTCAAATTTTGTAGTGGAATTATTGAATAGATGCAACCAATGTATCGAACATGGGAAAGTAAGCATATCTGGAATCAAATAAGGAAACATGCACAGTGCCCTTTCTTTTTATCCTCCCTACCTTTTATCTCCTTCATCCACTCTTTTCATTCATTCACATTCTAACCCTCACTTATCCCTTATTCATCATCATACACATGTTCCATTGTCATCCCTCCCACCAACAATTATTTTTCCTTATGCCCGTTATGCATCCCTTGACGAGCCATGCAGTTCTTCTCATCCATTTTTCATTCCTCCATGATACAGATTGTACCTCATTTCTTTGTTGAACATATCTCAAGGGACAGATGTCAACATATAAAAGAGACCAGGACAATATGTCGAATTATTAAGGAGGCCAGGAGACAATTGTATCCAACCTAAAGGACTAAAGAAAAGAAGCATCTTTCCCCGCAGATGAAGAGATAGAGGAGAACGCCAGTAGAACTCATTAGATTTTACATATGGTTGTGTTATTCAAATATATGCTATTTTTATTGTAAGAAGTCCAACCATTTGAGTTGTGACAGTCTTTGTATAAATACATAGATTCAATATCTATTCAAGGTTGCTTCTTGCCGGATGTAGTAGAATAAACTCTCATTTTTTAGTATTAATACAAGTGCAGACGAAGATTCCAAATTCTATTTAGTTTGAGTTATGTTCTTCTTTTGTATTTCCACATCTCCAATTTTTCTTATGTAATTCCTTGATAAGTGATTGATTACAATTTAGTATCACAAATATTGTAATCACATTATATCAACAATTCGTTAAGTAAGCAGTTTTTCCTCTGTATTTACTGTAAGTAATACAAGACCTGCAAGCTATTTGAATTACTGTATCTCATATCATGTTCAAGGGTTCACTCTTTACTTTCTTCTATTGCAAACTAGGCATGACTCATCTACCATTGATGCCTAGCTTTGTTTAACGGTTGTGTAAGTTTGTCCCACACCATTTGATATTATAATTGTGACTCGGACAACGAAATACGACCTCTGTACTGTCCTATTATTAATTTTATTTAAGGATCTTTTATTATAGAACTAAAGGTAGAAAAAACACTCTTTTAAAAATTTCTCTTTAAACATTCACGATTCCTGACATTACTCTTTGAGCCTTAATTTTAATCTCAGGAACACCATCTTTTTGGCATTGTTGTCGGTGACGAAGAAATGAAGTTATTTTTCCCTGGGAAAATGACAAGGTAAATTTCTATCTTTGATGGTGAACAAATATTGAATCCATAAGTAAGGATTATTTTTATTTTTTCACTTGGTGACTCCACCATAGATAAAATTGGCATTCTATCGAAAGAATACCAGAAAAAATCCAGACGATAAGCAGACCACACCAGTGTCAAATCCTGAAAAGTTGTTAAAACCAAAGGGATACCTCAAACAAATTGCTTCATCAACAGGTAAAGTTTATCAACCCAAAGTTACACAAGTTAATGCCAAGGTTTAAACTGAAGAGCTAACCCCTAAAGAAATATTTAAACAAATCCATTCCGCAGAGGCATCAACTAGTGATCCTGAAGCTAAACTCGAAACTCCAAAGATAAAGGTTCCTAAGATAAAGGTTGAGATTGACTGTAGATACGCCCCTTGGTCCTCCCTGTTGTCCTTCATGATTTTCCCAAAAATTATATGAAAATCCTACCAAAGTTCATGGGAGAAGGAGATTTAACCGTAACCGAACATATAACTTTTTTTTATCAGTTTTTTGATATCCTTGGCACTGAACACAAAGATGTTTACTCAAGGATGTTAGTACAAAACTTTGAAGGAAAAATGAGAACCTGGTTCCGAGGACTCCTAGTAGGTTCCATACGTTCATATGATGATATAGAAAATTCCTTCCTAAGATAGTGGGGAGAGAAAAAGGACCATCTCTATTATTTGACTGAATTCGGGGCTTTGAGAAAAAAGAATTCTGAATCACTTCTTGAATTTACTCAGAGATTCAACAAATTGCACAACAAAATTTCGGTTGAAGTTAAACCCTCTCAACCTGCGGCAAAGGTAACTTTTGCAGGGGATTTTGAACCCAACTTTGTTCTCCTCCTAAGAGAAAGAAGATCTGCCACTCTAGCAGGAATGCAATATGATGCCATAGAAATTGAATCTAATATGATGGCATCCAGGAAATTAAAAACTAAGGTCGATATGGGAACCAAAGAACCTAGATGTCTCAAAGAACATACAGGACCCTTTAGATCTGGGAAGTGCGCAGAAGAAAATATGGATGAGATTGAAAAGATAATCAAAGATTTATCAAACAAAATATCCATGATGGAGCTAGATCAAGACAAACTTGATACTTACGTTAGGAATCATTTCAAGAGAAACCCTAACCCCCTAGATCCAACAGAGACAAATAAAAAATGAAGATCAAAAGATCCAAGCCCCATTTAAAACTAAATTTGTATGCAGAGGGATGATATGCAAAATTATGAGGAGTTAGAAGAAGACATGAACAACCTTAGCGACGACGATATTGAGCCACATTTAACCAGACAGGATTATGAGAAGTCTTTAGATCTAGAATCTTTGTTTAATAATGAGGAAAGCATCAATAATTTGCGAGACTCTTCCTATCAAGGACTCGCCGACTCAATAATGGTTGAACTCCAACAAAAGTATGATCTGAGGCCTAGAGAGAAAAATTATGCGAATGTTCCACCGAATTTTTTTTTGTCACAAAGTAAAATGAATGAGGCAGTAAGTACTAAACCATCAACTGAAACAAAAGAAGCCCGGACAAAGCTAGTTGAAACAAAAGCAACGTAATCTAAAAAAACAGAAAATACAGAAGAAGAAATTCTAACCAGAGAAATTGAAAAAACAATTGGAGGTTTCAGTTTGGAAAATGAACTTAATAAAATTAAAATTCCCATGCCTCTGGTTGAGCTTGCAAAAAATATGATTTATAAAAATAAAATTGCTAAAGTGACAATTTTTTCTAATGCTAAATGTCATGCAGATGTTATTAATCTACAAGATGAAAGACCTACGATCATGTTTGTTCCACACATCGAAAACACCAAATATTTTGTTGCTCCATTTCATATTACACTAACTGTGCACGACCATTTACTCCACAAATACATGTTAGATTATGGGGCCTCTCATAATTTAATGCCTAAAATTATCATGGATAAATTGGGCCTCGAAATTATTATACCTTATCAAGACCTGTACTCGTTTGATTCCAAAAAAGTTAAGTGTCTTGGCATGATTAAGGATCTGGTAGTAAATCTTTCTCAAATCCTTGTAAAAAGTGTCCTTATGGATGTGGTTGTTGCCGACGTCCCTTCCAAGTATGATATGCTTCTATCTAGGTCTTTGTGG
>ML817327.1:138930-164186 GCA_009831015.1 Picea engelmannii
AAATACTATAAATGCTTCTCTGTAATCCTCCATTTGGATGATAAATTGAAGGACGATTTTGTTGCAAATATATGGTAGCCGGTTGTAGCTATCTTTGTAGAGTGTGCTCAAAGAGGCATAGCCCCTTCTCTCTGGTATACCCTATGTATTTTTTTTTTATTTCTATACTTATAGTTAGTGTTTTCATTTTTTATTAATTGGGTTGGTTGTCATTGATGTCAACCCTTGAAGAAAGTTCGGTAGCGAATTTCGGTAGCACAAAGGTTTGGGTAATGGACCCAAGTTTGTTTGATGGAAAATGGTATGTGTTTTGATATATTTTCAAGTAATACTATTCTATATGGATAGTACATGTCATTCCATTTTCGGTGGTATGTGGAACATCACATAACTCCTCACAGTTAAAGATTTATGGCCATGTGAAGTTGGAGAACCCTCATGAGTCATCTAGAAGCCCCAAAAGGTCAAAGTAGTCAAAGTGTTTGAAAATAAGAAATTATTTAAATAATAAAGTGAAGTAATGAGTGTAATATAATTCAAAGTGGTTACAAAATAAATTATTTAAATAATAAAGTTAATGGAGAAATTATTAAGTGGACAAGTGGTTAGAAGTGGGTTAGCCCTAAAATAAGGAAAGTGGTTTAAGAGATTTTAGAAGGAAAATAATAAAGTGAAGTGATGAGTGTACTATAATTCAAAGTGGATACAAAATAAATTATTTAAATAATAAAGTTAATGGAGAAATTACTAAGTGGACAAGTGGTTAGAAGTGGGTTAACCCTAAAATAAAGAAAGTGGGTTAAGATGGTTAAAAGGTAACCCCTTTAGGAAGCTACATGAAAGTATAAATAAGAGGCAATGCTCTCTCATTTTCATCACACTTGAGAATATTTAATATATACAAGTGACTGAGGTAACCAAAGTATATCTAAGCTGAATTTTAGAGGGAAGGTGAAGTAAAGAAGACTAAAATTCAAGGGAGGATAAATTATTTTGATGATGCTTTCTAAGGTTTGTTATTTACAGGTCCTCTCACCATTTTCGCAATAACTTTTTTTCTAGAATGATTCATACCATGAAATTGGGAGGCCGTTGAGAAAACATATCCAAGTAGCTATGATAAAAATTTCAGCTTTTGGGTTGTTTCATTTTTGGAGTTACACTTCGTGGAAAATAGGGTTTGTGGTTAGTCCTGAAACTAGTATAAAACAAGTGTTATGGTGATGCAGGAGCATCGCAAGGCATGCAAGCATAGCCAACAATGAGACAGCGTGGAGATAAGAGATAGATGGAAAAGCACCGAGCACATTTTTTGAAAATGTTTTGAAATATTAATGAAGTCATTAAGTGGAGGCATGCTTGTATTATTGTAAAAGGACCTTGAGCGATTTGCTCTCGTCCATAGTAGATAGGAGCCTTTATGTGTAATGAATGTAGGTAGATAGAATTTAATGCTTAGATTAGACAATTTTAGAGCACAAGAGGGAAACAGGATATAGACACCCTCATTGTATAGTTGTAAGAGGATTGTCAATAGAGCATAGAGCATAGAGCATAGAGAAGAGAGCAGAGAGTTGTAGTTGAAAACACCCATGTACAGAGATTTGAATTAATAGAAAGAGATTTGATTCAAATTCATGGTGTCGTATTTGTTCTCTGTGTATGCATGTTGAATGTTATGCTCATGGATGTCTACTTTCTGTTATACATTTGCTTTATATGTTGTGTATATGATTTCATGCTTTGTGTTTGAAGTCTGAGAGAGAGTAAGGAATGAGTTTCAATTATTTCTCTATCCGAGCAAGAGTTCCTTCAAGGAGTGCAATGAATTTGTTCGCAAGGAGTGCATTGACAAGAGTTCAGGGTTTTATCTCTAAAATCTCAGGAGGGTTAACGTTGTTCTCATTCTCGTAGAAGTGCAAGTTGAGCATAGGAGCCGTGCAAGGTGTGCACAGTCCGAGTAAAGTATTAGAGTCTACAAACCTGAGAAATTTTTGAAGGACTACTGCTGGAGGGAGTGCGCAGAGTCGAAGGACTTCAATTCTTTGAAGTAATTGAAGGATTCACCACAAGGAGTGTGTGCGGGAGTCTTCTTTAAGACTCGAAGTTGGAGAAAGCTCAGGAAGGATAGGGTCTTCGCAGTTGTCAAATAAAAGCACAGAAGGTTGGTGCCTTGAGGCGTTGAAAGGAGGTGTAGCAAGTTTGCATTGCAGGCGGGTAAGTTCCGCGGGTAAGTTCCAGGAAGAAACGGACAGTCGGAATTCTTTGAGAAGAATTCGCGAAGTCACAAGAGCCGTCAGAACTTCTAGAGAAGCAGGTATGTTATGACAAGCTTTCCTCAAGCGTAAGCTCAGAAGAAATCAGGGTTGTACGATCCAAGTCATCCAGAGCCATTGGATCGCTCACGAAAGGCGAGTGGATCAGAGCCATCCATCCGGGGAGGACAGGTGGCAGAGATCTAGAGATCTCGCGAACTCGGAGGTTCATGAGGTGAGAGCCCAAAGGTTGGGTACTCTAGGTTGCAAAAGGCGAAGTCTCGAAAGGGTGAGAAGTTTCGTTGTGGGACTGCGTGGACGACGTGTCAAAATTCGACAGTTCGACGCTTAGGCACATCGGAGGTTTGGGTCTCGGCAGTCGAAGAGACAAAATTTCGGGGAGTGAAGTGGTGAAGTGCGAAGTGGAGCATAAGGAACATGTGGAAAAATCTCAAGGTGGGCCCGTGGAATAGACATGCAGACACGTGTTGTCCATTGAAGGGAGTCAACACCCCATTGACTTTTCGTGTCTCGGGGGTTCATAAGATAAGGGGACGGAAGTCCAACCTTTCGACTAGCGAAGTGGCAAAAGGCGAGAAGCGCTAGTTGGAAGCCTAGCCGGTGGTCACGTGCAGAGGGCACTGATAAGGGAAGGAGTTATACCCGTCTCGCGATCTCAGATATCGCGGGATTGGACAGGAAGAGTCGAGAGTCTCGACTCACAAACTCGTGAGTGGTGAGTTGTGACAAGCGCCTCTCAGTTTAGGCCTTGGTCATAGCCGGTGGTCACGCAGAGAAGGGGGAGCTTGCACCTAGTGTCGTTCTCACCAAGGAAGCTTCCGAAAGGACCCGTGGATCAAAAGAAAGAAGATTCAAGTAGGGAATTGAAAGAGTTGAACCATCTCAAAGGGAAATGAAGAATGATCCTGTAAGCAGATCCTCGACCTGAGGGCCGAGTGGGTCTACACCATCTGGTATCAGAGCCTGATTCTTGTTTGTATATTTCAGGCAGGAAAAGCGAGAAGGAATTTCAACCATGCTGCCGAGGAGAAGAGACAAGCAAACACCTGATCCTCCAGAGGAAAGGGAAATGCCAGAAGGAAGGGGAAAGCAGGTACAAAATCCAGAAGTGGAAAGAGATCTGCATGACATTCACACCAGACTCATGGATGTGGAAATAAAACAAAGGCGCACAACTGATATTGGAGATGCCAGTGAGTCTGAAAGAGAAGATGACACTGGACATGAAGAAGAAGAAATTGTAGAAGAAGATGCAGCAAATGAATGCTTGATTAGAGTTGTTGCAAGAATGAGTGCAAGAGCCAAAATGGACATTCCAGTTTATGAGAGAAACTTGGATGCTGAAGAGCTTCTAGATTAGATTAGAGCTCTAGACACATATTTTTACTATGAAGATGTCAAAGAAGACAAGGTCAAACATGCTATCATGATACTTAAAGGACATGCAACATTGTGGTGGGATGAACTGCAAGCTGATAGACGCTGCCAAGGTAAGCAGAAAATCAAGAGTTGGGATAGGATGATCGCAAAGATGAAGGCGAAATTCATTCCCAGGGATTACCAGATTACTCTGTTTCAAAGAATGCAAAATTTGAGACAGAAGCTGATGTCAGTGAAGGAATATACTGAAGAGTTCTATAGGCTGAACATCAAAGCAGGTCATCGTGAAAGTAATGATGAAAAGGTTGCCAGGTATATGAATGGCCTAAGATACGAAATTTAGGATGAGATGAGCATGATGACCATGCGAATGGTGGAAGATGCTTATCAAATGGCTCTAAAGGTAGAAGAGAAGCTGAGCCAAAAACAAGGTCAAAGAGGTCGAGGCAGAAGTCAAGCCAGAGGCAAATCAATTGTCCAAGATAGAAATCAGAAGCCCAAGGAAGGCTGGAAGAAACCTCAGATTGAGAGAGGTGGAAGCTCACAGAAAGGGAAATATGCTGGACAGAGAAGGCAGTATGCTGATCAGAGAGGAGAGTATGTTGATAACAACATTTTTCCTCGTACTAGAGGTAGAGGAAGAGGAAGAGGTGGAGTGATAAAATGCTTCACGTGCGGAAAGGTCGGACACAAGTCTTATGAATGTCCAGACAAGAAGAAAGAGGAAGGAGAGACTCACATTGCCGAAGCACAGAGGTAGAATGTTGAGGCAAAGGATGTTGAAGGTGAAAGATCGTTGATGATGCGAAAATTTCTTTTGACACCAGAGAAGGAAGTGGAGAGTTCGATCCAAAGGAACAAACTTTTTTATACTGCTTGCAAGACCAAGGACAGGGTATGCAAGGTCATTGTGGACAGTGGTAGTACAGACAATCTCGTTTCAACAGAGATGGTAGAAAAACTGGAGCTGGAGATGATTGATCATCCAAGCCCATACAGAGTTTCATGGTTGCGAAAAGGACATCAGGTAAATGTCACTAAGCAATGTTTGGTTGAGTTTAAAATAGGAGGGTATAAAGATGAAATAGTCTGTGATGTTATTCCTATGGATGTTTGTCATCTATTGCTGGGTAGACCATGGAAATATGACAAAAATGTGATTCATGATGGGAGGAAGAACACATACACCCTAGAGAAGAATGGGAGAACTCACATGTTGCTTCCAATCAAAGATAAGGAGGTGAAACCTGAAGTAAGCAACACTGTACTTCTCATGAGTGGGAAGGAACTTCTTACAAAGGTTAAGAAGAAGGAGGAACCGCAATTCATTGTGGTCAGGAAGCCAAAGATTGTTTTAACCAGCACAAGGGTAGATGATTTACCAGATGATGCAGGAGCATCCCTCACATCAAGCGAGCCAGCGCGGAAGGCAAGAGACAGCTGGACAAGCACCAGCACAACTTTTGAAAACACCTTGAAATTGTTGCGCGAACTTAAATGTAGTCATTTAAGAAGGGCGCACTTGTATATTGTAAATGGACCTTGAGCCTTTAGCTCTCGTCCTTAGTAGGTAGACGACATTTAATATAGTTAATGTAAAGTAGATATAATTTAATTCTAGACTAGACAGTTGTAGAGCGCAAGAGGGAAACGTGATATAGACACCCTCATTGTGCATTGTAACATGATGAAGCAGCATTGTTGAAGAGAGAAAGAGCATGCAGAGAGCTGTGTAAGAACACCCATGTACAGATATTTGGATTAATAGAAGAGATTTGATTCAAATTCATGGTTTTATGTCTGTTCTCTGTGTATGGATGTTGATATTCTCATGAATGTTTACTTCCTGTTATACATTTTCTTTATGTGTTGTGTATATGATTTCATGTTTGGGTTTGAAGTCGGAGAGGAAGAAGGAATGAGTTTCAATTGTTTCTCTATTTGAACCAGAGAATTCCTGCAAGGAGTGCAGTTGAAGTGTCCGCAAGGAGTGCGTTGACAGAGGGTTCAGATAGAGATAGCCTTTGTTCTCATTCATCCCAAAGGTGCAGCTAGGCACAGGAGCCGTGCAAGGAGTGCGCAGGCCGGGAAAAAGTCTCAGGGTTGCGGACCTGAGTGAAGTATCGAAGACCGCTGCTACAGGTGTGCGCAGAGTCGAGGACTTCAACACTTAGACGTGGTTGAAGGTTTTCCACAAGGAGTGCATGCAAGAGTTTTCCTGAAGGACTTGAAGGTCATGGGAAAAGATCAGGAAGGATAGGCCTTCAAATTTTTTGAAGGACAGCGCAGAGAAGTTGCAACTTGAAGGTTGGCAAGAAGCGTCATAAGTTTACAAGTAGGAGGACAAGTTCCGTGAATGAACACTTGGTTGTTCGCAGGGATCACCAAGGAAGGGAGACGGACGGACAATATTCTCTAAGGATAATCCATGAATTTCCGTGGGCCGTTAGATCTCGAGAAGGTGCAGGTGAGATACGATGAATTATTTCCAAAGTTCAAAGCTCGGGAGGGGTAGAGGCGTTGATCAGGGCCACGAGGACCGCTGGATCTACACATAGATCATGTATCAGGGTTTTGTTGATCGAAACTCTAAAACATTGCAACGAGAATCATGAAATCGCGATACGCGATATCCCGACAGCTAAAGAGAAGAGTGTGGGCCATAGTGGAGTCGGTTAGTGGAGGATAGGTGGCACGCTTCATCGGGGTTTCACAGCGAGAAGTCCCAAACATTCGACATCAGGATTCGCGATCCCGCGAAGTCCGAAATCCTAACGAGGTGATGGGAGTGTTGAAAAGTCAACCCACGAGTGCATCGGGGGTTCGACGTCTCGGGGTTTGGGAGTCGGAGAGACAAGGCATTCAATATCGCGAGTGGCGAAATCGCGATAGAAGAGATCCCGATAGGAGAAGGGAGAGGTCAACATTGACTTGTATCGACGATCGAGGATTTGTAGAACTAACACCCGACCACTGACATTTGGATTCACGAAGTCGCAAGTTCTTATCCTCCGATTTGTAAAGAAGAGGGGGTCGCACGAAGATTGTTGTGGGTGTGGATTTCCTGATAGGGAAATAGAGGAACATTAGAGTTCTTCGGGCCGAAAGGAAGAGAAGATCTTGTGCTGATAAGGGACTTTCGACCTGCGGGTTGAGGGTGTTGGCATCGGTTTGGTATCAGAACACAGAAAGATTCTTTGCTTTTTGTAGCAGAGAAGAGAGAGAATTCACCATGCCGCCAAGGAGAGAAAGACAGTCACCCAATCCAGAAGATAGGGAAATGGCGAGAAGAAGGGGTAGGCAGATTACAGATCCAGTTATGGAGAGACAAATGCGTGATCTCCAAGCAAGACTCGAAGACATGGAGATAGCGCAAAGACGCATAGCCAGTGCAGGGGATCTTAGTGATTTCGAAAGTGAGATTGAGGCTGAACGTGAGGAAGAAGTTGCAGCTGAAGATGCATCAAACGAACGTTTGATCAGAGCTATTGCCAGGATGGGCGCAAGAGCAAAGATGGACATTCCAGTTTATGAGGGAAACTTGGATGCAGAGGAGATTCTATATTGGATTAGAGCTCTTGACACATACTTCGACTATGAAGATGTCGAAGAGGATAAGAAGGTCAAGCATGTTGTCACGAGATTAAAAGGACATGCAACATTGTGGTGGGATGAGCTATAAGCTGACAGATGCTGCAAGGGAAAGAAGAAGATCAAGAGCTGGGATCGAATGATCGTGAAGATGAAGGCAAAATTCATCCCGAGGGATTATCAAATTACTCTGTTCAGGAGAATGTAGAACCTGAGACAGAAGTTGATGACAGTGAAAGAATACACTGAGGAATTCTATCGACTGAACATCAGGGCAGGTCATCGGGAGAGCGATGATGAGAAAGTTTCCAAGTATATGAATGGCCTGAGATATGATATTCAGGATGAGATGATCATGGTAACCATCCAGACTGTGGAGGATGCTTATCAGATGGATCTGAAAGCTGAAGAGAAGCTGAACCAAAAGCAAGGTCAAAGGGGCCGAGGCAGAAGTCAGCCCCAAATCGGTTGCCCAAGAAAAATATTAGAAGCCTAAGGAAGACTGGAAGAAACCTCAGACTCGAATCGAGAGAGGTGGAAGTTCACAGTGAGGGTCGTATGTTGAACAGAGAGGGAAACATAATGAGCAGAGAGGAGATTATGTTGACAACAATACTTTTCCTCATACTAGAGGTAGAGGAAGAGGGAGAGGTGGAGTAATCACATGCTTCACATGCGGGAAGAATGGGCACAAGTCTTACGAGTGTCCAGAGAAAAAGAAGGACATTGGAGAAGCTCACATCGTCGAAGTGCAGAGGCGGGATGTTGAGGCTGAAGACGCTGAAGGCAGAAGATCGCTCATGATGCGAAAAGTCCTTTTGACACCCGAGAAGGAGGTGGAGAGTTCAGTCCAAAGGACCAGAATTTTTAGGACTGCTTGCAAGCCCAAGGATAGGGTATGCAAGGTCATTATATACAGTGGTAGCACGGATAATCTCGTTTCTATGGAGATGGTAGAAAAGATGGAGCTGGAGACGACTGATCATCCAAGCCCATACAGAGTTTCGTGGCTACAGAAAGGACACCAGGTAACTGTCACTAAACAATTCTTGGTTGAATTCAAGATAGGAGGATATAATGATAAAATCTTGTGTGATGTCATTCCCGTGGATGTTTGTCATCTATTGTTGGGTAGACCATGGAAATATGACAGGAATGTGATTCATGATGGGAGAATGAACACATACACCCTAGAGAAGAATGGGAGGACACACATGCTGCTTCCAATTAAGGATAAGGAGGTGAAGTCGGAGGTAAGCAGTACAGTACTTATCATGAGTGGGAAGGAACTTCTTACAGAGGTTAAGAAGAAAGAGGATCCGCAGTTCTTTGTGGTCAGAAAAATGAGGATTTTTCTTACTAGCACAAGAGTGGATGATTTGCCAGAGGAAATTCAGGAACTGCTGGAAGAGTTCTCTAACATCATAGTGGACGAATTACCTTGTTCGTTGCCACCAATGAGAAGTGTGAGTCATCATATCGATCTCATACCAGGAGAAAGTTTACCAAATAAATCTGCGTACAGATTCACACCGCAAGAGAATGTGGAGGTCAAGAGGCAGGTCCAGGAGCTATTGGACAAAGGTTTGGTCAGGGAAAGCTTGAGTCCATGTGTTGTTCCAACAATACTCAGTCCGAAGAAAGACGGAGGTTGGAGGATGTGTACTGACTCAAGGGTGATAAATAAGATAACCATCAGATACAGATTCCCATTGCCAAGGATGGATGATCTGATGGACTGCTTGAGTGGAGAAAAATACTTTTCAAATATTGATTTGAAAAGCAGATATCACCAGATTCGCATGAGAGAAGGTGATGAATGGAAGACAACATTCAAAACAAACGAGGGGTTGTATGAATGGCTTGTTATGCTGTTTGGCTTAACAAATGTGCCAAGTACCTTCATGAGGTTGATGAACGAAGTCCTGAGGGAGTTCATTGAGAAAGTTGTCATTGTGTATTTCGATGGCATAATGGTTTTCAGTAAAACAGTAGTGGAACATCTGAAGCATTTGGCTACAGTGATGCAGAAATTACAACAAGAGAAGATGCTCATAAATATGAAGAAGTCCTCATTTATGAAGACAGACCTCATTTACTTGGGATTTGTTATTTCAGAAAATGAGTTGAGGATGGATCCAGATAAGGTGGAAGTGATCAAGAATTGGTCATCACCAAAGAATATCTTTGAGGTGAGAAGTTTTCACGGATTGGCTAGTTTCTACCGAAAGTTCATCAGGAATTTTAGTGGAATTAGTGCAACAATGATGGATACAGTGAAAAAGAGACATAAGTATTTTCACTGGACAGCAGAGGCTGAAAAGAGTTTTAATCTGTTGAAGAGGAATATTACGGAACAACCAGTATTGGTGTTGCCGGATTTCCAGAAGACATTTCAGGTGAAATGTGATGCAAGCGGGTTTGCAATAGGGGCCGTCTTAAGTCAAGAAGACAGGTTGATAGTGTACTTCAGCGAGAAGCTGAATGAGGAAAAATTGAAGTACTCCACATATGATAAGGAGTTTTATGCTATCATCCAGGCATTGAAAAAATGGAGGCATTACTTGATCCCAAAAGAGTTTGTCTTATATAGTGACAATCATGCACTGCAGTTTGTGACTCAACAGGGAAAGTTGAATCAGAAACATGTTAAATGGGTTGAATATATGCAGAATTTCACATTTGTGATTAAACATATTTCTGGTACTGCTAACAAAGTTGTTGATGCTTTGAGCAGGAAGAGTTTGATGTTGGAGGAATTCAAGGTCAAAACGTTGGGTTTTGATGATCTCAGGGACATGTACGCAGATGATCCAGATTTTCAAGAAGCGTATGAAGCAGCTGAGAATCTAGTTCTCAGAGATAGAAGCCAGTGGGCCGAGTACATGATCCAGGAAGGATTGTTGTTTAAGGGCAATCAACTGTGTATTCCGAAATGCTCCATGAGGGATAATTTGTTGAAAGAGAAACACAATGGAGGATTGGTCGGACATTTCAGTCATGACAAAACATTCGCAAAGCTGAGAGAATCATACTTTTGGCCAGGAATGCGAGCAGATATCAAGAGGTTTGTAGACATATGCATAATTTGCCAGCATTCGAAGGGGAGAAAGCAGAATGCAGGTTTTTATCAACCATTGCCCATACCAGAAAGGCTATGGGATGAAATTAGCATGGATTTCATATTGGGGTTGCCAAGGATGCAAAGAGGATTTTATTCGATCTTTGTGGTGGTGGATAGATTTTCCAAGATGGCACACTTTATTCTGTGTCAGAAAACCAGTGACGCGACTCACATCGCAAACCTTTTTTTCAAAGAAGTCATTCGACTTCACGGCTTGCCAAGGAGCATAGTTTAGGACAGAGATACGAAATTCATAGGGCATTTTTGGAGAATCTTATGGAAGAAGCTGGGAACTAACTTGTTGTTTAGTTCAGCGTATCATCCTCAGATGGATGGATAGACAGAAGTGGTCAACAGAAGTCTGGGAGACTTGCTGAGAATCTTGGTGACAGAGCACCACAGTCAGTGGGACCGTATATTACCATAGGTAGAATTTGCTTATAACGATTCAGTGAATCAGAGCACAGGCCAGAGTCCATTTCAGGTTGTCTATGGGATGCAGCTGAGAGGAATTTTTGAACTGAGGGATTCAGAACAGATTGCGACTAGCAACGCTAGTGCAGAAGAATTCACAGAGGCGATGAAAGAACTTCACTTCCAGGTGAAGGAACGACTACTGAAATTAGGCCAGAAGTATAAGCGTAGAGCAGACCAGCATAGAAGAAAACTTCAGTTTGAAGTTGGTGATCTGGTTCTGGCACATTTGAGAAAAGAAAGGTTCCCGAGAGGAACATACAATAAGCTGAAGATGAAGAAAATCAGGCCATGCAAGGTCTTGAAGAAATTTGGGGACAACGCTAATGAGATTGAATTACCCGATGGGATCGGAATATCTCTGATATTCAATATCTCAGATTTTTACCCATATAAATTTGGAGAAGCAGAGACTGGAATTGAACAGCCAGTGATCTAGTGGACAAAGCAGATGCCAGTTGTAAATAAGCCATAGATGGAGTGCATACTGGACAAGAAAGTGAGAAAGAAGACCAGGAGGAAAGAATACTTCGAGTATCTGATTAAGTGGAGAAATCATCCAGTTGAAGATGCCAGCTGGGAGACTGAAGCGGAGATACAAAAGCATGGATAGACCGTGCAGGAGCTCATGGACAGGAGCCCATGAAATTTTTCAAGCGAGGGAGTATGATGCAGGAGCATCCCTCACATCAAGTGAGCCAGCGCGGAAGGCAAGAGACAGCTGGAC
Organism: Picea engelmannii; assembly: GCA_009831015.1. Taxonomy (NCBI): domain Eukaryota; kingdom Viridiplantae; phylum Streptophyta; class Pinopsida; order Pinales; family Pinaceae; genus Picea; species Picea engelmannii. The sequence goes on from ML817327.1 coordinate 150,503, forward strand.
AAGCGCCAGCACAACTTTTGAAAACACCTTGAAATTGTTGCGCGAACTTAAATGTAGTCATTTAAGAAGGGCGCACTTGTATATTGTAAATGTACCTTGAGCCTTTAGCTCTCGTCCTTAGTAAGTAGACGACATTTAAGATAGTTAATGTAAAGTAGATAGAATTTAATTCTAGACTAGACAGTTGTAGAGCGCAAGAGGGAAACAGGATATAGACACCCTCATTGTGCATTGTAACATGATGAAGCAGCATTGTTGAAGAGAGCAAGAGAATGCAGAGAGCTATGTAAGAACACCCATGTACAGATATTTGGATTAATAGAAGAGCTTTGATTCAAATTCATGGTTTTGTGTCTGTTCTCTGTGTATGGATGTTGATATGCTCATGAATGTTTGCTTCCTGTTATACATTTTCTTTGTGTGCTGTGTATATGATTTCATGTTTGGGTTTGAAGTCGGAGAGGAAGAAGGAATGAGTTTCAATTGTTTCTCTATTTGAACCAGAGAATTCCTGCAAGGAGTGCAGTTGAAGTGTCTGCAAGGAGTGCGTTGACAGAGGGTTCAGATAGAGATAGCCTTTGTTCTCATTCATCCCAAAGGTGCAGCTGGGCACAGGAGCTGTGCAAGGAGTGCGCAGGCCGGGAAAAAGTCTCAAGGTTGTGGACCTGAGTGAAGTATCGAAGACTGCTGCTGCAGGTGTGCACAGAGTCGAGGACTTCAACACTTAGATGTGGTTGAAGGTTTGCCACAAGGACTGCGTGCAAGAGTTTTCCTGAAGGACTTGAAGGTCATGGGAAAAGCTCAGGAAGGATAGGCCTTCAAATTTTTTGAAGTAAAGCGCAGAGAAGTTGTGACTTGAAGGTTGGCAAGAAGCGTTGTAAGTTTACGAGCAAGAGGAAAAGTTCCACGAAGGAACAGTTGGTTGTTCGCAGGGATCGCCAAGGAAGGGAGACAGATGGAAAATATCCTCTAAGGAGAATCCACGAATTTTCATGGGCCATTAGATATTGAGAAGGTGCAAGTGAGATACGGTGAAGTATTTCCAAAGTTCAAATCTCAGGAGGGGCAGAGTCGTTGATCAGGGCCATGAGGACTGCTGGATCTACATATAGATCGTGTATCGTGGTTTCATTGATCGAAACTCCAAAACATTGCAATGGGAATTGCAAAATCGTGATACACGATATCCCGACAGCTAAAGAGAAGAGTGCGGGCCATAGCAGAGTCAGTTAGTGGAGGACAGGTGGCACGCTTCATCAAGGTTTTGCTGCGAGAAGTCCCGAACATTCGACATCAGGATTCACGATCCCATGAAGTCTGAAATCCCGACGAGGTGATGGGAGCGTTGAAAAGTCAACCCACGAGTGCATCGGGGGTTCGGCATCTCGGGGTTCGGGAGTCGGAGAGACAAGGTGTTCAATATCAAGAGTGGCAAAATCACGATAGAAGAGATCCTGATAGGAGAAGGGAGAGGTCAGCGTTGACTTGTATCGGCGATTGGGGATTTGTAGAACTAACACCCGACCACTGACCTTTGGATTCATGAAGTCGCAAGTTTCGATCCTCCGATTTGTAAAGAAGAGGGGGTCGCACGAAGATTGTTGTGGGTGCGAATTTCCCGATAGGGAAATTGAGGAACGTTAGAGTTCTTCGGGCTGAAAGGAAGAGAAGATCCTGTGCTGACGAGGGACTTTCGACCTGCGGGTTGAGGGTGTCAGCATCACCAAAAGAGGTTCAGGAATTGCTGGAAGAGTTCGCTGACATAGTAGTGGACGAACTACCTTGTTCGTTGCCACCGATTAGAAGTATAAGTCATCACATTGATCTCATACCTAGAGCTAGTTTTCCAAACAAAGCAGTGTACAGATTGACACCGCGGGAGAATGAAGAGGTCAAAAGACAAGTCCAGGATTTGTTGGACAAAGGTTTGGTCAGAGAAAGCTTGAGTCTGTGTGCTGTTCCGACAATACTCAGTCCGAAGAAAGATGGAGGCTGGAGGATGTGTACTGACTCAAGGGAAATTAACAAAATAACCATCAGGTACAGATTTCCATTGCCAAGGATGGATGATCTGATGGATTGCTTGAGTGGGGCCAAATTTTTTTCAAAGATTGATTTGAAAAGTGGTTATCACCAAATCCGCATGAGGGAAGGTGATGAATGGAAGACAACATTCAAAACCAATGAAGGGTTATATGAATGGCTTGTTATGCCATTTGGTTTAACAAATGCACTAAGTACTTTCATGAGATTGATGAATGAAGTCCTGACGGATTTCATCGAAAAATTTGTCATTGTGTATCTTGATGACATACTGATTTTCAGTAAAACAAAGGCAGAGCATTTGAAACATTTGGCTACAGTGATGAAGAGGTTACAACAAGAGAAGTTGCTGATAAACATGAAGAAATCCTCATTCATGAAGACAGAGCTCATTTATTTGGGGTTTGTTATTTCTGCTGATAAGTTGAGGATGGATCCAGATAAGGTGGAGGTGATTAAGAATTGGTTGTCACCAAAGAATATATTTGAAGTTCGAAGTTTTCATGGATTGGCTAGTTTCTATAGGAAGCTCATCAAGAATTTTAGTGGAATTAGTGCACTGATGATGGACACAGTGAAGAAGAGACACAAATATTTTCACTGGACGAAAGAGGCTGAGAAAAGATTCAATTTGCTGAAAAGGAAAATCACGGAACAACCAATTCTAGTGTTGCCTGATTTCCAAAATACATTTCAAGTAAAATGTGATGCAAGTGGATTTTCAATAGGGGTAGTCTTGAGTCAAGAAGAAAAGCCGATAGCATATTTCAGCGAGAAGCTGAATGAAGCCAAGATAAAATACTCCACGTATGATAAGGAATTCTATGCTATTATTCAGGCATTGAGAAAATGGAGACATTACTTAATTCCTAAGGAGTTTGTCTTATACAGTGACAATCATGCATTGCAATTTGTGACTCAACATGAGAAGTTGAATCAAAGACATGTTAAATGGGTTGAATGTATGCAAAATTTCACTTTTGTGATTAAACATATTTATGGAATTGCTAACAAAGTTGTTGATGCTTTGAGCAGGAAATGTTTGCTATTGTAGGAGTTCAGAGTCAAAACATTGGGTTTTGATGATCTCAGAGACATGTACAGAGATGATCCAGATTTTAAAGAGGCGTATGAAGAAGTTGAGAATCCAATTCTTAGGGATAGAAGCCAATGGGCAGATTACATGATCCAGGAAGGATTATTGTTTAAAGGTAATCAACTTTGTATTCCAAAATGCTCCATGAGGGAGAATTTGCTGAAGGAGAAACATAGTGGAGGATTGGCCGGACATTTCGGTCATGACAAGACGTTCGAAAAGTTGAATGAGTCATATTTTTGGCCAGGAATGTGAGAAGACGTCAAAATATTCATGGACAGATGTAGAATTTGTCAACATTCAAAAGGAAAGAGGCAGAATGTAAGTTTTTATCAACCACTACCCATACCTGACAGGCCATGGGATGCAGTCAACATGGAATTCATATTGGGGTTGCCAAGAACACAAAGAGGGTTTGACTCAATCTTTGTGGTAGTGGATAGATTTTCCAAAATGGCACATTTCATTCCATGTCAGAAAACCAGTGACGCAACTCACATTGCGAACCTATTTTTCAAAGAAGTCATTCGACTTAACGACTTACCAAGGAGCATAGTTTCGGATCGAGACACTAAGTTCGTAGGACACTTCTGGAGAACCTTATGGAAGAAGATGGGAACAAACTTGTCGTTTAGTTTATCTTATCATCCTTAGACAGATGGACAGACATAAGTCGTGAACAGAAGTCTGGGAGACTTGCTGAGGAGCTTGGTGAGAGAACACCACAGTCAGTGGGACAACATATTACCACAGACAAAGTTTGCTTATAACGAATCTCTTAATAGGAGCACAGGACATAGTCCATTTCAAATTGTTTATGGCATGCAGCCGAGAGGAATTTCTGAGCTGAGGGATTCATAACAGATTGCGACTAGGAGTGCTAGTGCAGAAGATTTTTTAGAGGTGATGAAGGAACTTCACAGCAGGTGAATGAACGATTACAGAGTTCGAGCCAAGAATATAAGCAGAGAGAAGATCAACATAGGAGACAACTTCAGTTTGAATTTGGTGACTTGATCCTTGTACATTTGAGAAAGGAAAGGTTCCCGAGTGGAACTTATAATAAACTGAAGATGAAGAAAATCAGACCATGTAAGGTCTTGAAGAAATTTGGGGCGAATGCATATGATATTGAATTACCCGATGGGATCGGAATTTATCCGATATTCAATGTCTCAGATTTGTGCCCTTATAAAGTTGAGGAAGCATAAGTAGGTAGTGAACAGCCAGAGACTCAGTGAACAAAACAAATGCCATTTGCAGAAAAGCCGCAGATGGAGCGCATACTGGACAAAAGAGTTGGTAAGAGGACCAGACGAAAGAAATACTTTGAATACTTGGTCAAGTGGAAGGGCCATCCAGTTGAAGATGCCAGCTGGGAGAATGAACCAGAAGTCCAGAAGCATGGACAGACCATGCGTGAGCTCATGGATAGGAGCCCATGAATATTTTCGAGCAAGGGAGTATGATGCAGGAGCATCGCAAAGCGTGCAAGCATAGCCAACAACGAGATAGCACGGAGATAAGAGACAACTGGAAAAGCACCGAGCACATTTTTTGAAAATGTTTTGAAATATTAATGAAGTCATTAAGTGAAGGCATGCTTGTATTATTGTAAAAGGACCTTGAGTGATTCGCTCTCGTCCATAGTAGATAGGAGCCTTTATGTGTAATGAATGTAGGTAGATAGAATTTAATGCTTAGATTAGACAGTTTTAGAGAGAAAGAGGGAAACGGGATATAGACACCCTCATTGTATAGTTGTAAGAGGATTGTCAATAGAGCATAGAGAAGAGAGCAGAGAGCTGTAGTTGAAAACACCCATGTACAGATATTTGAATTAATAGAAAGAGCTTCGATTCAAATTCATGGTGTCGTATTTGTTCTTTGTGTATGCATGTTGAATGTTATGCTCATGGATGTCTACTTTATGTTATACATTTTCTTTATATGTTTTGTATATGATTTCAAGCTTTGTGTTTGAATTTTGAGAGAGAGTAAGGAATGATTTTCAATTATTTATCTATCTGAGCAAGAGTTCCTGCAAGGAGTGCAGTGAAGTTGTCCGCAAGGAGTGCGTTGACAAGAGTTCAGGGTTTTATCTCTGAAAGCTCGGGAGGGTTAACGTTGTTCTCATTCTCGTAGAAGTGCAAGTTGAGAACAGGAGCCATGCAAGGTGTGCGCAGGCTGAGTAAAGTCTTAGAGTTTGCGAACCTGAGAAATTGTTGAAGGACTACTGCTGCAGAGAGTGTGCAGAGTCGAAGGACTTCAATTCTTTGAAGTAATTGAAGGATTCACAGCAAGGAGTGCGTGCGAGAGTCTTCTTTAAGACTCGAAGTTGGAGAAAGCTCAGGAAGGATAGGGTCTTCGCAGTTGTCAAAGAAAAGAACAAAAGGTTGGTGCCTTGAGGTGTTGAAAGGAGGCGTAGCAAGTTTGCGTTGCAGACGGGTAAGCTCCGTGGAGAAATATTTGGTTAAATTCGCAGGAATTGTCCAGGAAGAAACGGATGGTCGGAATTCTTCGAGAATAATTTACGAAGTCACAAGAGCCGTTAGATCTTGCAGAGAAGCAGGTACGTTACGACGAGCTTTCCTCAAGCGTAAGCTTAGAAGAAATCAGGGCCATAGGATCCAAGTCAGCCAGGGCCGTTGGATCGCTCGGGAAAGGCAAGTAGCGAAGTGGCGAGTGGATCAGAGCCATCCATCTGGGGAGGATAGGTGGTATAGATCTAGAGAACTCGGAGGTTCGCAAGGTGAGAGCCCAAAGGTCAGGTACTCTAGGTTGCGAAAGGTGAAGTCCCGAAAGGGAGAGAAGTTTCGTTGTGGGACTGCGTGGACGACGTGTCAAAATTTGGTAGTTCGGCGCTTAGGCACATTGGAGGTTCGGGTCTCGGTAGTTGAAGAGAAAACATTTCGGGGAGAGAAGTGGCAAAGTGTGAAGTGGAGCGTAAGGAACACGTGGCAGAATCGCAAGGTGGACCCGTGGAATAGACAGGTGGACACGTGTTGTCCATTGAAGGGAGTCAACACCCCATTGACTTTTCGTGTCTCGGGGGTTCGTAAGATAAGGGGACAGAAGTCCAACCTTTCGACTAGTGAAGTGGTGAAAGGCGAGAATCACTAGTGGGAATCCTAGCCGGTGGTCACATGCAGAGGGAGTTGATAAGGGAAGGAGTTATACCTGTCTCACAATCTTGGATATCGCAGGATTGGATAGGAAGAGTCGAGAGTCTCGACTCACGAACTCGCGAGTGGCGAGTTGTGACAAGCGCCTCTCACTTTATGCCTTGGTCATAGCCGGTTGTCACGTGGAGAAGGGGGAGCTTGCACCTAGTTCCGTTCATGCCAAGGAAGCTTCCGAAAGGACCTGTGGATCAAAAGAAAGAAGATTCAAGCAGGGAATTGAAAGAGCCGATCCGGCTCAAAGGGAAATGAAGAATGATCCTGTAAGAAAATCCTTGACCTGAGGACCGAGTGGGTCTGCACCATTTTATTTGATATCAAATGGTGCAGACCCACTCGACCCTCAGGTCAAGGATCCGCTTACAGGATCATTCTTCGTTTCCCTTTGAGCTGGATTGGCTCTTTCAATTCCCTACTTGAATCTTCTTTCTTTTGATCCACAGGTCCTTTTGGAAGCTTCCTTGGCGCGAACGACACTAGGTGCAAGCTTCCCCTTCTCCGCGTGACCACCAGCTATGAACAAGGCCTAAACTGAGAGGCACTTGTCACAACTCTCCACTCACGAGTTCGTGAGTCGAGACTCTTGACTCTTCCTGTCCAATCCCGCGATATCCGAGATCGCAAGATGGGTATAACTCCTTCCCTTATCAGCACCCTCCACGCGTGACCCCCGACTAGGATTCCCACTAGCACTTCTCGCATTTCGCTACTTCACTAGTCGAAAGGTTGGACTTCTGTCCCCTTATCTTACGAACCCCCAAGACACGAAAAGTCAATGGGGTGTTGACTCCCTTCAATGGAAAACATGTGTCCGCCTGTCTATTCCACGGGCCCACTTTGTGATTCTGGCACGTATTCCTTACGCTCCACTTCGCACTTCACCACTTTGCTCCCCGAAATGCTGTCTCTTCGACTGCCGAGACCCGAACCTCTGATGTGCCTAAGCGCCGAACTGCCAAATTTTGACATGTTGTCCACGCGGTCCCACAACGAAACTTCTCTCCCTTTCGGGACTTCACCTTTCACAACCTAGAGTACCCAACCTTTGGGCTCTCACCTCGCGAACCTCCGACTTCGCGACATCTCTAGATCTCTGCCACCTATCCTCCTTGGATGGATGTCTTTGATCCACTCGCCACTTCGCTACTTGCCTTTCGCGATCGATCCAATGGCCCTGGCTGACTTGGATCCTACGGCCCTGATTTCTTCTGAGCTTACGCTTGAGGAAAGCTCGCCATAACATACCTTCTTCTCTATAAGATCTGACGGCTCTTGTGACTTTGTGAATTCTTCTCAAAGAATTTCGACCATCTGTTTCTTCCTGGACAATTCCTGTGAATTTAACCAAATATTTCTCCGCGGAACTTAACCGCCTGCAACGCAAACTTGCTACACCTCCTTTCAGCACCTCAAGGCACCAACCTTCTGTGATTTTCTTCGAAAAATGCGAAGACCCTATCCTTCCTGAGATTTCTCCAACTCCAAGTCTTAAAGAAGACTCCCACACACACTCCTTGCGGAAAATCCTTCAATTACTTCAAAGAATTGAAGTCCTTCGACTCTCCGCACTCCCTGCAGCAGTAGTCCTTCAACAATTTCTCAGGTCCGCAAACTCTAATACTTTACTCGGCCTGCGCACAGCTTGCACGACTCCTGTGCTCAACTTGCACTTCTGCGAGAATGAGAACAATGTTAACCCTCCTGAGCTTTTAGAGATAAAACCCTAAACTCTTGTCAACGCACTCCTTGTGGACAACTTCACTGCACTCCTTGTAGGAACTCTTGCTCAGATAGAGAAACAATTGAAACTCATTCCTTACTCTCTCTCAAACTTCAAACATAAAGCATGAAATCATATACACAACATATAAAGCAAATGTATAACAGAAAGAAGACATCCATGAGCATAACATCCAACATGCATACACAGAGAACAAATACGACACCATGAATTTGAATCAAAGCTCTTTCTATTAATTCAAATCTATATACATGGGTGTTTTCAACTACAACTCTCTGCTCTCTTCTCTATGCTCTATGCTCTATTGACAATCCTCTTACAACTATACAATGAGGGTGTGTATATCTCATTTCCCTCTTGTGCTCTAAAAATGTCTAATCTAAGCATTAAATTCTATCTACCTACATTCATTACACATAAAGGATACTATCTACTATGGATGAGAGTGAATCGCTTAAGGTCCTTTTACAATAATACAAGCATGCCTCCACTTAATGACTTCATTAATATTTCAAAACATTTTCAAAAAATGTGCTCGGTGCTTTTCCAGCTGTCTCTTATCTCCACACTGTCTCGATGTTGGCTATGCTTGCATGCCTTGCGATGCTCCTGCATCATACGGGTAAAAATGTCATAACTTATTCATAACAGATCCAAATTTAGTAAGACCAAATGTATGAGTTAGAGTACATTATGTAGTATTTTTTGTACATTTTTTCGATCCATACAACAAATATTCTGTGTGGGACATGCTCTACAAGTTCGCTCTCTAGAATAAGACAGAATTCAACAAGGTATGTCATTTTTTCTATAACTCCTTTTCTGAGAGGTTCCAAGTAGTGAAACCTGGAGGAATTGCACAAAAGACACTTAAGAACATTGTGTACTATTTTCATATATTTATTCATTAAAGGTACATAGTTATGATTATTTCAAGTTAGGGTTGTTGACTAATCCAAAATTAGTCATGTAAGACTAAAGTAAAGTTTGATGAAAATGCTAGTCTCTTGTTGTTAAAGTTAAGAAAGGTTTGCAGGTATGTGATCATATACACCAGGTCTATTACAGAGTTACAAATCATATTTGGATGATGAAATTGATGAGGACTTATGGTTGAGGTACATGTTGGGTACATGGTTGAGACAAGTAGTTGATGATTTGGCACATACATGAGGTGTATAGTTGATGATGTTGGTTCATATTGATGAGTCATAGTTTATGTGTATTTGATGCATGATTGGTATATATTTGATAAATGTTTGATTCACTCCTTGATGGTACAGGTTGAGGTACAGGTTGGTGCATGGTTGATGCACTTGTTTATGGTACAGGTTGATTACAGGTTGTTTGGAAAGGTTATTGTGACAGGTTATTTGTACATGTTTGGTGCATGGTTGATGCATTGTTTTATGGTACATATTGAGGTACAAGTTGATGTATGGTACATGTTGGCACAGGTTATTGGTACAAGTTGTTACAGGTTTATTATAGGCTAACTAGTACAAGTTTACAACAGTATATCTCACACTGATAGTATGACAGTGGTTCCATCATTCTACTTCTACGTCAGGGTGGTTGGACGAGGCAAGGAAAGGTGGTTGTAACCACCTTCTAGTTGTAGCCATAGAATGTAGGGGGTTTTAGCATCCTTCTGGTTGTAGACATAGAATTGGGGAGTTCGATATTCCCTCAGGTTGTAGCTTGAGAAACTAGGGGGTTAGAGCCTCGTTACAGCTGTAGTTGGAAAACAAAGGAATTTAGTGCTTCCAATGAATGAAATTCTTAAACACATATAAGAAAAACATTATGTGTTTCTCTCCCGCTTTGGGTTTCTAGGTAAAAACATTGGTGTATTGTGTATGTGTATGATTGCTCATTTGTTAATTGTTATTTACTCTGAAATTATTGGATGATAATGGTACATTGATATAACACTTTCTTTATATCGTTAAAAAGGATATTATTTCTCTATTACCGATTCAACCCCCCCACCCCCCCCCCTCTTAATAATCCAACAATTGGTATTAGAGAAGGTTCCTTCAGAAATCAGTTTAACCATTGAAAGGTAGATCATCGAGAACAACATGTATAAAAATGGAATACCACAGTTTGATAGAAAAAAGTATGCATTTTGGAGCAGAAGGATGAAAACATATATACAGGCACAAGGATTTGAAATTTGGAAATCAATTGTAGATGGATATAAAGAACCTACAGTTCCTCCGACAAATGAAAGAGCAATAAAACTTGGGGAAAATAATTTGAAAGCCACAAATTCACTTCTGAATGGTCTTTGTGAATCAATTTACACCAAATTTATAAATTGTAAATCCACTAAAGATATTTTGGAAAAAATTCAAAATATTTATGAAGGATATTCAAAAGTCAAAGCAGGAAAGCTTCAAACTTACTGAGGTCAGTTCAAACAACTAAAGATGAAGGAAGATGAGAATATTTCAGCTTACTTCTTACGAGTCAATGAAACAGTAAATGCAATCATAGGATTGGGACAAGAAATTAAATAATCTGTAATTGTTCAAAAAGTACTAAGATATATCCCTATGAGATTTGATCCTAAGATATCAACACTAGAAGAAAGAGAATATCTAGACTCAATAAGCATGGGAGAACTACATGGAATCTTCACAACATATGAAATGAGAACTGAACAGGAAAATCTAGATATAAAAGAACCATCTTTCAAAGAATCCACAAGGTCAAAGCAAAAGGGAAAGAAAAATGAAAAACAACATAGCAGCAACAATGACATCTTGAAAGATGATGAAGAAATGGCCAACTTTGTCAGAAGATTGAACAAGGGACCCAATGACAAATATAAAGGTAAGTTTCCATTGATTTGTTTTAATTGTGATGGTATAGGTCATTTTGCTAACAAATGTCCTCATAAGAAAAATAAGAGGAATGATGAAGATTACTCAAATAGAAAAAAAACATATAAAGGCAAAATAACCACAAAGAAAGATTTCAAGAAAAGCTTATGCACCAAAGAAGACATCTCCTCATTAGATGAAGATGAAGTCTATGGCAGTGAGACAAAAAGAGTTATATTCATGGCAGTACAAGACTCTGATAAAGAAGACACCGAATAAGAATATGAAGAGGCATAAATTGACTATCGAGAAGAATTGGTGTGTGCCATAGAAGTAATAAGAAGAGAAAAGAAGAAAAACAAGAAGCTACAAGAAGAACTAAACAAGAAAGAAGACACTCAGGAACTAGAACAAAAGATCACAAATTTGAAGGTTCAAATAGAAGAAGATAAAATAATTGAAGAAACACTCAAAGAACAACTAGAAGAAAGAGACAGAATCATTGGAAATTTGGAAGCAAAGATTGTCACATTAAGAAAGGATCTTCAAAAGAAAAATATGCAGAACAAATCAAAAGTTTTGGATGACATTATCAGCAATCAAAATCCTCATCATAACAAGTCTGGACTAGGATACAATCAGACAGAAAAGGGATCAAGCTCCAAAACAAAATAACAAGAAACATATCCAAAAATCTATGCAGAAACAATCAAAGGGGATAAGAAAATCTACAAGGAAGATTACATGGACACTCCTCCACCAAGAAGATTCATATTTCAAAATCAACGACCAACAAAAACAGATAGGCGTCATGAAGAAGAAGGATTCTTAAGAGTAACTCCTTTCAGAAGATCTTCAAATCCCAGGTATCAAACTATATTTTTTGGTTTATGTTATGCATGCAATAATTTTTGACATAAAGTTGTGAATTGTAGAGATAACAGCAGGAACATAAACAACTTTGAAATTCATACACAAAAGGGTTATCCAAGAAGGCCTAGTGAAACACAGAGAAGAAGTTATAATATCTTTGAATCATTGAGCACTGAAGTGGAATGATATAAGTGTAAAAAATTTAGACACGTGTCCAACGATTGCAGAATGAGAGTCCCTCCTAGAGAACCAGAACAGAACAACAACAGTCACAGACAGGGACCTCAGAAGAGGACATGGATAAGAAAGGAAAATCAATATAGCAATGAAGAATGCACACTCTCTCTACAAGCTAAGCAGAATAAATGTGGTTGGTATGTTGACAGTGGTTGTTCAAAACACATGACAGGTGATAAACATGGGTTTCTTACATTAATAAAGGAAAGAGATGGATCAATCTCCTTTGGAAATGATGATTCAGCTAAAATCATTGGAAAAGGAACAATCATAATTGGAAACAAGAATACCAAGGCAGAAAATGTTCTACTAGTAGAATATATGAAACATAATCTTGTAAATGTAAGTCAAATGTGTGACCAAGGTCATAAAATTACTTTCGATTCACAGAAGTGCAAGATAAGAAAAGAAGGTTCAAAAAAATTGATTGCAACAACTGCAAGAACTTCAAGCAACATATATGTATTAAGTGAAATTGGAAATGAAAAGTGTTGTCTAGGAAAGGAAGATGAAAGATGGCTATGGCACAGAAGAATGGGTCACATACACTTTGAAAACCTTGTCAAAGTCAGCAAAAAGGAATTTGTTAGAGAAATTCCCAGATCACGAAACCAAACAACACTTTATGCAAGCATTGTCAACAAAGAAAGCAAACAAGGACCAGGTTCAAATCAAAGGAATATTCAACGACAAGACCACTGGAAATTGTGCATACTAATCTAGTTGGACCAACTACAACAAAGGGTTTAAAAGGTGAAAAATACTTTATGTTATTAGTTGATGATTATACAAGAATGACTACAATTTGTTTTCTCAGGAATAAGTCATAAGCTTTTGAAAACTTCAAGGTCTACAAGGAAATGGTTGAAAATGAAATGGATTCAAAAATAAATTGTTTTAGATATGATAATGGAGGAGAGTTCACTTCAAAGGAATTTATGGACTACTGCAACATACATGGAATAAAAATCCAATTCTTCGTTACTAGGACACCTCAACAGAATGGATTTGTTGAAAGAAAGAACATGACATTATAGGAAATGGCTTGAACAATGATAATGGATTCCAAATTGACAGATATATTTTGGACACATGCAATGCATACAATAGTTCACATTCAAAACATCAGAAACAACACTGACAAAAATCCCTACAAGCTATGGAAAGGAATACCATTAAATGTGAAGCACTTCAGGGTATTTGGAAGCAAATGCTACATCAAAAGAGAAGAGGGAACAATGGGAAAGTTTGACTCTCGTGTGGACAAAGAAGTACTTGTTGGTTACTCAAGTACAAGAAAAGCATACAAGTGTTACAATTTGAGGTTGATAAAAGTTGTGGAAAGCATCAATGTAACAGTTGATGAAATAGGTGGACGAGAATTAAAGGAAGAAAAAAATGAATCAATGGAACAACTTTATGAAGAAGAATCAGAATATTAAGAAGATGTAGAAGGGTAAGATGAAGAGGATCAGACATAATTAGAAGAGAGATTTCAGCAAGTGTCTCAAAATACACCTAGAAAACGAGTACAGAAGAATCATCCTTCAGATCAGATTATCAGAAACAAAGATGCAGGAGTTGAGACTAGAAGAAGAATCCGTTCACCAGAACAAATGCACCTAGCACTCTCATCTATGATTGAACCAAATAGTTTTGAAGAGGCCAACAAGGATGAATT
>ML817327.1:184102-199638 GCA_009831015.1 Picea engelmannii
TTGGTTGATGGTGATGATTTAATGTAAAGTTTTATTATCTCTCATATATTCTTGGGTGGAAGGAAGGGGCAAGGATGGAGAGTTAAACTCTCTCTTGATATTGGAGGATTGTATCTTCCTCTTGGAGGTTTATCCCTCCCTTTTCATTTGGAAGCTGTAGCTGCCTTTGGAAGTCATTACTTCCCTTGAACAATAACTATTGATTATTTCTCATATATTGTGCATGGTGTATTGGTGTAACTCTTATACTATTGCTCATTGCTCATTGGATATAGTTGAATGGTTTAAGTATAAGTTGAAAAAGGTTTTAAATTGTACTTGATACTGATTCACCCCCCTCTCAGTATCAAAAATAGATACTCTCTAAATAGTATCCAATAATGGACTCACTACTAAAAAAAAATGAGGAGTCCACCAATGGGGTCAAATGGAAACAAAGGTACCACAAAATCCCTATGTGTGATAATGGTTGTTGACGTCAAACACAAGGGAAACCGCTCAGTCAACAATCAATGATGATTTGTCATCTGCTAAGTGCAAGGTTATCTATCAATGATGTAAATAGGCCCAGGGTGTAACTCTAGTTCATACTCTCAGAGAAACGTGTCGTAGTTGGTAAGAGCAGAATCACTAGAAAGAAGTCAATGGAGATATTCTATACTAGCACAAGTGGGATACAAATATAGTTGTGAAGCGATGAAATACTTGACTAACACGGGAAGGTCGACTTGAAGAGTCAAAGGTTTCTGCAGAATGGTCGACGCAGGCTGGCTTCCCTTGAACATAGACACGACAAAAAACATGACTTGGGAAGCATTTACCATAAGTTGGGATATTTTTGTGACACATGATGTGTCAACAAATGGTCCATATGATTGGAAGAATAACCAACTGGAGGAGATTATTCTCAAAACTGAGAAAAAAGGCCTCCTAAATCCATACTAAAACCAATAATGAGGTAAAGACTCATAATATTTTTTATGTTCAGGGGTGGCATAAGTAGTTTCCATATATAAAATATTAGACCCATTCCCATCCTTCTTTTTGTTTTTTATTTATTATTTTTTCTTTCTTTTTCATATTATAAATCTTGGAAAAAAATAAAAGAATGCTATGATACAGTGGAGGAAACAAGTGTCACAAGAAAGCAAACTAGTTTCAAGAACAAGGAACATTCAAGGAAAGAATGTGCAAGATATGGATACTCGAGGGGAATTTTCCTCTAGGGATATGAGTGTCAAGTCATAAGGGATAGTATTGCAAGACTAGTAAATTTCTTAGAATGCATATAGAATTAGCTATATCAAAGTAAGTTGAAGACGACATTAGGCCCAAAAATCATGAGCAATCAATATGCAATGAAAATACAACTCAACACGACAAATCTTTTTGGAAGCCCCACAAGTAACTTACCATCAATAGATGAGAATAATATATGAAGCTTCGATGCAAATTCATGGTAGGACTAGACATTGCTTCCGAGCCTACGAAAAAAATGCAACATGGGTGCCAAAATGGCCAGTGAGGAGCTAACTACGGAAACCATGAAGAGGTAATCTCTACCATCCGTAAATGGAACCTTTAGAGAAACTTGAAGGTATAATGTTGCAACAAATGGGGTTGACCCTATGGCAAGTATGTGAACAATACAGATAAATGCATGATGTAGGTGGAATGACAACTACCCTATATGTCAGTAAGAGCATAATACATGCCGAAGGAGTAAAAAAATGCCACAAAATATAAAAAAAAATTGTGGAAAAAGTTATTTGTCTAGGATAATTTCACAAGAAAACATCTCCAAGATACTTACATTAGTCTAAAGAGTGTAAAAATGTGAAAAGGGGGTAAAAAAATATACAAAAAGTGGAAACAAATGGGTTGAAATAGGTGAAAAACTCATTTTACCATATCATTTTACTCTACCATTTGGAGAGCATTGTGAGCCCTTTTTACCTTTCAACCTTTCGAGGATCGGTACAGAGTGAAAAAATCTCAGAATTCAGCTCCACTTGGACTAGGTAAGAGATTAGTTCCTCCTCTTTATTTTCATCCATGATTTTTTAAATTTTAGTGATTTTTTTAGTGTGGAAATGTTTTTAATATTGCATGAAGATGCACGTGACCTTGTTCAACATGGGCCATGTACATATGCTATTATCATAATTAGAAATCGTGTACATCTATGCAAAACCCAAAATTAATGGATTTAACTCAAAAAATATGCGATGCTTGTAGGATGGTGATAAAATGGAGGGATAGAGAACATGAAGAAGTGTAGAATGAGGTCATGGATGAACTAGAAGCTCAAGAATCCCTCCACCAATGCGGAATTTATATATAATTGTGTTGCAATGGGATTAGGGAACAACGAAGATTGCTTGAAAATCTGATTGATTACCAGGAACTTTAAGTAGATGCTTTTATGATCATAGGGACATCACAAAGAATTGAGATGGCGAATATATATTTCCTTACTGGGCTTCCTCGTCGAGGATATGTGGTGAACTTGAAGGGAAAAGGGTCCATTGTTTTAACAATCAATGAATACATTTCTCTATATTCCTCAGCCAAGACAAAAAAGGTTGGGAGTCAACTCTTGATAAGTTAGATAGAGAATCTTGGTCTAAAAATAATTGTGTTGACGATTTCCCAAATTGAAGGATTTTCCTCATTACATCAAGATTCAAGAATGATTATGTGTTATGCATGAGAATTCTTTAGGCCTATATTATATGAATATAGTACCACACTTCTGGCATGCATGAAGCCCCAATTGATAGGATGCAATCAAGGAAAAATGAAGAACTTCAGCTTTGGAAGCCTCTTTTGTTTCTTTTTCTTTGAGAGAGTATGTATGATGAATCCAAGAGTGGAAATCCATCCACATTATCAGAGAGATGGCATGATGGAATGGTGGACCGAGGTATTCCCCAGTTAGGGAGGAGGACATCTAGGTGATCTCTGGGGTTATGCATTTTTCTCTTGGTTGGAGCGCCAAGTGGTTGCGATCGAGGATTATCCCTTTGCAGAGATAGATTGTCGCAATGATCTAGAGATGCATATTCCTGCTACTAGTTCCTACGGAGATATCCGTATAAGATTTTTTCTTTCTAAATTATTTCATTTTTATATTTTTATGACTAAATAAGATTTTGTTTTTGTGTGGATCAAGATAATAATATGATTGTATGATCATAAAAATTTGGGACCAAGGAAAACTGATGGATTTCCTCTACATGGCCAATGTGGTCTTGATTTCCAACCACATGGAGATGTCAACCGAGTGTTGGATAATGTCCAAAGGAATCTGGAGTGATTGGTGCACCCGATGCCAATGATATAGGTTAAATATTTGTTAGAGCACATGCAGTGACATGTAGTTGGAGTACCACGGGCTTGGGTGTGGCTCTTACGTTTTCTATCAAATGCCATTGTTTTTTATTAGAGACATGCTAAAGGAAGGGTAGGTCCCTTAGGACCATGATTGAGAGATCATGTATATTTTTGTATTATCGGTCCTGATAGAGGACAATCAAGGCTAAAAAGCCTTTTTTGGAACATGATCCACTTTTGTACTTGATGAACTGTGATAACGATANCTTAGTGATAATGTGCATATGATTTGATTATATACAAATATAAATTTTTGTGCTTTTATTTTAGAATGACTGATATAAACTCCAATATAACACGTAGTTAAAAAATGCATCACTTAAAGAATTAGAAATTATCGGAACATGAACATAAGTAATATGATTGAAATAATTCTCCAACAAATTTACCTGAAGGAAACAATGAAATATCATAGGTTTACGAACATGATATTCGTTGTTCAGTTGGGACACTACTAGTTGAGTTTGTAAACTAAATTCTAAGGACCGAATGCAATGTTCAATGGTGTCATGAAGAAGTTCAATATTAATGCTATATTCATCCACATTATTGGTGGAAGGATCAAGACAAGCACCTCTCGAAGCAACCAATTGACTTGTGGGTGAATAAATCACCCAAGCAGTGGAAGCCAAGTTTTGAGTGTGACCGTTAGCACCATCATAGAACCCTATGAACATCAAAGAATCCGGTGACATATGACAACCAAGAACAAGCAATATAAGGACCAATAACACAAAAATAAATATATTCTACCACTAAATACAAAAATGTACAAAATTTACAAGAAGAAATCCTAAGCGTAAGGGCTTAAGTGTAATAATTCCTAAGGTAAATCCCATTTCTAGGCTCTGGAAGTGCATTCCATTCAAAATATTCTAGCTCATATGCTCCTTTATGTAGGGAACATATCACAATTAAAGTGCCATTCCACAATGGATTGAAATTACCTACCCCCAAGGTGACTTTGTCTTGGTCATAGACCAACACAAGGTCCCCTTCAGAGAAGACTCTGGGGTGAACGAATTTATCGTAATTAGCCTTGACATGCTTCTTATGTGGCTCATTTTCTATATAAACATATCAAAGTTTCTCATCAATATGTTCTAAGTAAAAAATGCATTCGTCTAGTTCATTTGTGTCAGGAAGGATCTCTATAACAATATTAAGTGAAGGTATTTCACATTCAATAGGAAAAACTTCTTCTACCCCATAATCGATTTGAAAAGGCAAGAATCTTGTTGTAGTTTTGACTAAGGTTTAGTAGGCCCACAATGTTGAATATAACAACAAATTCCAATTTTATTTGCTCACATTGACATTTCTTCACAAAATGGTTTTCAATGATTTATTAACAGCTTCAACCTGAACATTATCCTAAGGTTAGTAAGAAGATGAATGCTCCTACCTAAAACCCAATTTTGATGTTAATTGTAACATCATGTGGTTATGAAAGTGACTACCATGGTCAATGAAAATCTCTTTTGGAACCTCAAAACTAGATATAACTTGGTTAAAAACGAAGAGCACTTTTGTTTCACCATCATTACTAAACATCAGCATGGCCTCTGCCCACTTTTTAAAATACTCAATAGCCATTATGATATACCAATTCCCCCTAGTCGAAATTGGGTGACATGTCATAAAATCAACCCCCTACTTGGTGAACGGGCAAACAATAATGATGGAAAACATAGGATTAGGATGTGTGCACATATTCTTAGAAAATATTTGGAAAGGGTGACACTTCTTGACCGATTCAATGCAATCCTTAAAGATCGTTAGCCAAAAATATTCGACGTGCAAAATATTTTGGGTTGTTTCCAACCCAGAACAATGACCACCACATGCTCCACTATGGAAATCATTCAAAACCAACTATGTTTCCTCATGATTGAGGTAGCGATAGAGAATTGAATCGACCCCTCCATGATACAAAGTGTCGCCAATAATGAGATAGTCCTTCTCCATGTGGCAAATCCATCGTCGACCATCTCACGAAAAATAAGAAGGAAACTTTAGAGTATGGGTATCTATGATAATATCTCCATACCAAGGATAAGACGAAGAGATGAGGATTATATTATTGTATGGAAATGAGTTGATAACTGCTTCATCCTCCTTCTCTACTGTTATAACCCTAAATTGCACCACACATGCTTACCTGGCATCAGGCCAACTCATATCCCTTCTTTTCCAAAACTCTGCTGAACAACTCTTTGAAAATCCTCTTGTGTCAAGGCCCACGCGCCCTAACCCATTACTGCACACATGTGCATGCTGTCTGACTCACTACAGCCTGCATGTACCTAACAAAGCACGAAAAGAGGAAATTTGCCGACGAAACAAAAAGATATGGGTCAGTTAACTGAAACTCCCGGCCATGCATGGTTGAGGGTTCGTCCAAAACCCTAGCTCCTTCTAGCCTATAAAAGAAGGGGTAGGGGTACTATTTGGAAGAGGAAAAAATATAGTGAAGAAACTCTGCCCATTTATGTAATCCATTGTCCCAACCCTTTAGCCTTTCCTCATGCCAAAGGAGATTTAATGCAAAGTAGTTGAAGGACAGAAGAAGAGGAGCCCAGGGTCAGGTTCAAGGAGCGGTGGCCGGTCTCAACTTTGTTGTAAGTTGATTCAATTTCAGTAATAAAAGAATACTTTTACTGTCCCAATGTATGAATTGTCTATGGTTTGATTAATTTATTCTTGATTTCTAACCCTTGAGTATAGAAGTAGCGTGCATGCATAGTTGTTATTTGTCTTGAGTGCAGGTCATCTGTGGAAGGAGCAGCACAATCAAGTGATCAAAGTGCAACGGAGGATCTACATCAAACACCGGTAATAAGGTTGGTGGTCCTTTTCCATGCATTTAATGTGAAAGAGGGGTTTAAATATTGGGTTGTAGGGAAAAAAGTAGTTTCTTTTCGGTCAAAATCTACATGCAAGTCTGACCCTAGTTTGCTAGTCCGTAGGGTGTTTTTCCCAACAACAGAATTGGCGACCGTACTGGGGAGAATACTCTTTAGGGTTTCTGGATTTATTTAAGTTTTTGGGTAGTTTAAAGATTAGGTTTTCTATTTTTTCTTTGCCTATCTTTTTCTGGAAGGTCTGAGCTAGCAAGGAGACTGGTTTTCCATACCAGCTTTCCCTGACTTTCGCTTGACTGTATTTTTTGAGACACACAGAGGTACACGCAGCCTACAGAAGGCCTGCATGCGTGTACTAGCGCCCTATCCTCTTGCAGCCCGCGTGTGAATTCTAGTTGTAGAGATAGCAGTAGCGTGTGGGAGTTCAAAGAACCTTAGAGGCAGTCCTCCTCTTCCCTATCAGAATTATACATTCTCAAGGGGTTTTCTGGAATCTTGTCTGAGTCTTGTTGGTTCACAGTCCTATCTCAGATTTCCTTTTTTTCACCTTATTATTCCTTGCATTATTTGTCTTTGCTGTTAGAAAGAGCATCCAAGCCTTCAAGGGACCCTGGTTATCAATACCAGAGGCCTCTTCCTGGTCTGGACTGCCTATTTTCATATTTTTTTCTTAGGATTTAGATATACACGTGGCCTGTACAAGGTCATCCCGCGTGTACATGCTTTCTATCTCTGTCCAGCACCTGTTTGCATGTGTGTTGTTTTAGTGACAGTCGTGTGCTTGACAGGCTACTTTTTGTTCAGGGTGGGGCAGTCATCCCCTCCTTTGATAAGAAGTATTCCTCTCAGGTGTTTGAGTCTAGGATTGAACAGTTAGTAGGTTAGGTCATATTACCCTTAGCCTGCTTTTTCTCAGTTGATAGTCGACAGAAAATAAAAAAAATAAAAAAAAAATATGGTTTTTAGACAAGCGTAAGATTCTTTGTTTTTGTTTTTATTTCCATTGTGTGATTCTTTATTTTGATTCTTTGCGATCTGCGCTTTAAACCAGAATTTGTCTTTCTTGGTTTTGTGCTTGTCGGTGTTTTCCCTTTGTTGCTTTACCAGCACTTAAATAATAATAATAAACTCTTTTTTCATTTTCTTCTTTGGTTGAAGAGTGTGTTTCTGCATCATTAGCTAGGGAGAAGTCTTTTATTTCATAAGTTTTTGCAGTTCATTTAGAGAATAAGTAGCTCGTAGTCGAGCGAAATTCCTTTATGTTTGTTGTATAAAATCTTAGAAAAAATTGAAAAGAAAAAGAAATCTTTCTTTGTGAAAAGTTGTTGAAATTTTGCATTTAGCAAAAGTCTTTTGTTTCCGGCCTTTTTCGTTCACTTTTGCTTTCGTCTTTACACATCATCAGTTTCACCTTCATACCTTGTGACGTAATAAAAATCCTTAAAAGCAACGCTAATCTTAAAATCTACTAGACTTTTTGTTTGTAGGGTTCACAAACTAGTTCAGGACTAGGGCCTTGGATTAGGTTGGAGAGGAAACTCTCCAAGGCCATTCAAACCCAAACATTAGAATCTGCGATAGGGAGTGTCTAAGTCCAGTTTCATGGAATTTATCCGGGCCCCCCCTCTAACACAGGGGATAAACATGAGGTCACATGTGGAAAGGTAGCGGAGATAACCCCTCCAAAGCCGAACCAATCGTAGTGGAGAACACATATCGAGGGCTTGTTTTGGGATTTTGTCGTTTGCATTTGCCACGGGGCTTCGTGGGTCTCGAATCCGTTCGAGGTCCTCAGTTGTATTTTAGACCATTTTCTCTCGATACCCTTGACAGGTTTCGGGCTTGATACCCTTCTCATTGTGGTCTACACAACTTTCCACTGTACCCGCCTGGTGACTGTTCGCGTGCTGGCAACCTAGTTGCCAATCTTTTTAGGGACATACACAGGTGACTGTGGGGGTATACCATGGTACCTAGGATAGACATCGGGCCATGCTTTATAGAGTATACCTGGAGGGTGCTTCCATGTTCGAGTTGCACTTGCACCGGTAAGTTTCTCTAGTGTTGGTTGTTGTAACTATTCTTCAAAATAGTTTAGTGATTGCTTGTCTTATCTCTTAGAGGCTTCTTTTTAGTGTGTGTTACTTTTGAATGTGTAGAATACCTTAGCATGTCTTGGATATTCTCACACAGTGGAGGGTCCCAAGCTCCGTCGGTCACGAAGTCTTCTGGGCTTGCCGCTGGTTACACTAGAGCCACCCCTGCCACCATTAAGGTGGAAGCTAGACCAACAAGGGTCTTTCGAAGCAACCGGGTTACAAGCCTTTGTGCCCGAACAACTCCCAGAGGAATCAACCACCGCTCTTGGTTCAGTTGAAACCCCAACCAATGATACCTGGCCATCGTTTATTGCACCAATCCAATTTCACGAATTCCAGTCAGTGCCTCACACAACTATGGAAACAAACGTTGTTACTTCTTCTGGGAATTCTTCCATTCCCACCATAGTTGCTACCACAAGAGAGTCATGTCCTAACTTACC
Source organism: Picea engelmannii (assembly GCA_009831015.1). Taxonomy (NCBI): domain Eukaryota; kingdom Viridiplantae; phylum Streptophyta; class Pinopsida; order Pinales; family Pinaceae; genus Picea; species Picea engelmannii. The sequence continues at coordinate 192,905 of ML817327.1, forward strand.
ATCGTCGGTCCGAGCCACCATGGTCTCGGCTGCAACTACGTCACACAGTGGACCGAACCCATCTATGGTGGTGGCCACAACCCCCTTCACACCTAGTGCGACAGGCCCTCCGTTCTCATACGGTATGCCTAGTTCGGGTACAAGTACTGCACTAACCTACTCCACTTTACAGAATTTGGGTATGGGGGTAGGGAGCTCTAACGCTCCTCTGCAAGGTCAACTTGGGGGCACTCTCGTCCCTTTTAATGCTTTTCCTTACACAGGAGGTCATATCCCTCCTTCGTCCCCTTCGCTTGGTGGTCCGCATCAGCAGTCCGTTGGGCAGCCTACACACACTAGTTTATTTGGATCAGGGAGTCAAGGAACCCCTGTGCACAGTATGCCAGTAGGTTCGACACCGTTTGTTTGGAACAGGACGTTTGGTAACAACACTTTCTCATCCACCGCTTTCCCGTCTGGGAGAAATCCCATTTTTGGACAGTCTACTCCTGCACAAGGTACTATTCCTGCACAGGGGGCACATATAGCAGGACCTTGGAACTCAGGACAAGGATCCGTTCCCTCCTCTGGAATGTCATTCTGGGGTAATTCTTTCCACAGTCAATGGAACCCTTGACAGACTATTATGCCTCTCCCATCAGGACCGACATGGGGTAATCCTTCACAAAGTCCTTCGAACACGATGCATGCCCAACACCCTATGTCCTTTATGGGAAATCAGCTGATGATGTCTCCATAGATGCAAAATCCTTATGCTGGTTAGGGACATGGTTTCTACCAGAATTCGAGCCAGCAGCCAAACTTTTCCTAGCAACCTGGTGCCAGTCAAACCCCAAGACCCTTTTTCCCAGGTTATCAGCAGTAACCCAAACTACCATTCCTGGCAAATTTACACTTTCCATATTTGACAAGGTTGTTAAATGATCCTATTTGTCACGATCCACGTTGGCCTCCTATGCCAACGAAGTTGCCTTCAGACATTCCAAAGTTTGAGGCCAAGCCTAATGAAGATCCAGGTGATCATGTGACTACCTTCCATCTTTGGTGTTCATCTAACTCATTGAAAGATGACTCCGTACAGTTGCGATTGTTTCAACGCACTCTTATCGGGAGTGCTGCAAAATGGTACATCGAGCTCAATCGCTCAAGATACTCTTCTTTTGGCGAACTGGCAATGGCCTTCCTAAACCATTTCCAGTTACCTATGAGATACGACGCTGGCACAAAGATGCTCGCCAATTTTGAAAAGACAACAGTGGACCATATATCTGATCATATCCGAGAGTGGAGATGTTGGAAGAGTCTAATCAAAGTACCAGTCCCACCAGCATTCCTGCTTGAGTGGTTCCTTAAGTCTTTGGCCCCACAGTTATCCAAAGACATCGCAACTTCTAGAGTTTTCTTCGAAGAAGATGCCATCATTAGGGCTCAATAGTTTGAGCTCATCTATTCTTAGTCTGGTTTATTATACAACATCTTGCCCGAGGCACCACGCTCGATACTGGATAAAACTAGACAGAGAACTGGACCACATGTTGATGGTATTGTTGGTTCAGCATAAACCAAGCTCGCTGAGAAATTGACAAAACAGTTGCAACAGTTATCCATACAACAAACAACGGCCAACCAAACTACTACTTTGGCTGCTCCCCCTACCCAAACATCGGACGTACACTCCATGCATTTGACTAACCCAAAGGCCACCCAGCAGCCTGAAGGGAAGAAAAAACAACGAAAGAAGGGTAAGGGGGATAAAAAACCCACTGATAATGCTGGCAGGGACACTACGGAAAAATGAAAGGTGAGGTATCCGTGCAACTTGTGTGCAGAATACCACCCGACCCATCTTTTTCCTCGACTTGCAGAGGCCCAAAAGTTTGTCACACAGCAACAACAGGCAGTGTTGACTAATCCTTTTCAACATGGACAAAATTTAAGTCAAGCCTCTATAAGTACAGAAGGGGGCAGCCAAGAAACCTGCCCTCCTCCAAACAATCCATCATCCGCGAACGTATATATGGTTAGGGGTGATGCTTTCATAATGACTAGAGCGCATGAATATAGTAAACGAAGCGCTTCTGAGAAGGGTAAAGAAGCTGATCTCCCATCTCTTCCTCTACAGATCGAGAAGACGTTGGGAGAAACAATGACACGCATTCCAAAGGGTGCATTTAAAAAATCTTCTCACAACCCAAACGCAAGGGCCGCCCAGAATTACTTTGTGGTGGAGGATTTATCACAAACCCCTTGTGTGATGTCTGCTTTGGAGGTCCTCCAAAGCTTCCCTGCTCAGAGGAAAGCCTTGTTAACCGCTTTGGGCTCTACTGAGACTTGTAATCTGGGTACCATCATGTTAGATACAACCGACTTACAACCTCGTCTTCCTTACCACATAGCGTTTCAGATAGTAGTGGCTCATCCCACGAAAACTTTTACATGGAATATCTTTCGCACGGTGCTCGACGAGGGTGCCTCGACATGCGTTATGTCATTAGCATGTTGGAAGGCCATTGGCCAGCCCACTTTGTCTCCATAACCTACTCTCCTCACTTCTTTCGACGGTCGTTCTTTCCGACCACATGGCATCATTCCTTCTTTCCCTGTGCAGTTAGGAGGGAAGACCGTGTGTGTCGAAGTAGAGGTAATCGATGCTCCCCTTGACTATAACATCTTGTTAGGTCGGATTTGGACTTATGCTATGCAATCTGTGGTTGCTACAGTTTTCCGAGTCTTGTTGTTTCCACACGAAGGCCGGATAGTGACCATCGATCAATTGTCTTTCTCCAGACCTGACCCAGCTTTGGGGGCATCCACGATCCCAATGATAAATAATACTCAACCAGGTGTCGTTAACATAGGAGTTGCTTTGTGCCCGTCCTTGATGGGTACCTTCGATTACCCACCTCCTCATGATGATGTAAAATTTATATCTAATCACCATAAGGTTGAGATTTTTCAAGTTTCGTCGTTCCGCACGACTTACTTTGAGGATCCTTGGATTCTTCCTTCCCCATCAGCCACGATGGATGAGACAGGGCATTCAGGCATGTCCATGCCCTTGTCGGCCACTGAAGTAGCATACTCTTTAGTCCAGCAAGCTTCAGTTAACCCTGATCCGACTCCCGCACAAGAGTTAGATCCACTTCTAGAGCCTATTTGGGCTCAGGGTTCTCTTGCTAACGTCGATTTGTTAGACTTAGTCTTGCCTTCTAACAAAGCAGTAATCGAAGCAATGACTAGTCCGAACAAACCTTGGGAATATCTTCATCACAGATCATATTTCCTCCCAAAGTTATGCTGAATCGAGGCAGGAGAATTCACTGTTACCATGACGGGAGATCAGCCATGTCCTATTAATCTCTTAGCTACATAGGAAATTTATGCTAAGGGAAATATGGCGACTATCATTGAAACCATACCCATCAACATCTCCTGAAACCCTGGCATTGTGGAGAATGTCTTTGTCAGAGCGGATTTCTCCCCCGAAGAGATTCAAATTTATATGGATATTTTCAAATAATTCCTCGACGTTTTTGCCTGGTCTTATGAGGAAATGCCAGGTATCGATCCGAAAATAGTTGAACATGAAATCACAACGTATCCTGATGACAAGCCTGTTCGACAAAAACTTCATCCAATTAATCCTAAGAAAGCAGCAGCCATCAAGATTGAGGTTGAGAAATTGCTAAAGGAAGGTTTCATTTATCCTATTCATTTGACTCAATGGGTGTCAAACCCTGTGCCGATCAATAAAAAACAAGGCACGATTCATGTATGTACCGATTTCCGTGATTTGAATAAGGCATGTCCCAAAGATAATTTTCCAACACCATTCATTGACCAGATCATTGATGAATGCGCCGGTTGTGAAGCCTTTTCGTTCATGGATGGTTTTTCGGGATATAATCAAATCCAAATCAAACCTGAAGACCAACACAAAACGACATTCATTTGTCCGTGGGGTACATTCACATATCATAAGATGCCTTTTGGCCTTAAAAATGCTGGAGCCACATTCCAGTGAGCCATGTCTTTTGATTTTCATGACCTCAAACATATAGTCGAGGCCTATTTAGATGATTTAGCATCACGCTCTCGCAAGTGAACGGATCATCCCACGCACCTTAGACTAATCTTTGAACACTGTCGCTACTTCAGGATTCTCTTGAATCCAAACTAGTGCAGGTTCTGCGTAACGTCAGGATGATTGTTAGGTTTCATCGTATCAACCACAGGGATCATGGTCAATGCTCTTAAGGTGGATGAAATAATTCAGTTGCCCCCCCCACGCACAATCTTACAACTTCAGAGTCTACAAGGCAAGGCGAACTTCTTACGACACTTCATCACCAACTATGCTGAAATCACCAAGGGATTTATGCGTTTACTAAAGAAATATGTTCCCTTTTTCTGGGACGAAGCCGCTCAATGCTCTTTCGACGCATTAAAACACACCCTCACAACCGCACCACTGCTATGTCCACCTAACTACAACAAGGATTTCTTGTTATATCTGGCTGCCGCAGATTCAACCATAGGCATGGTTTTAGTTCAGGAAGACGATTCGTTCTCAGAATACGTGATCTATTACCTGAGCCAAGGCCTCATAGGACTGGAACTTAATTATTCGCATATCGAAAAACTTGCGTTGGCAGCAGTTCATGTTGTTCAACGGTTCCGTCACTATGTTATGTTTCACAAGACCACCTTAATTGCTATCGTGAATCCATTCCAGTACATGTTGACACAACGAGTTATAGGCGGAAAAATCAGTAGATGGATGGTCATCCTCCAAGAATTTGACTTAGACTTCATTTCAGCAAAGTCCAAGAAGTCATTGGTCTTCGCAGAGCTTATCTCGGAACTTCCGGTTGAGTCAGGTGACGTTGTGCTTGAGGAATCACCTTTCCAGGGGGATATGTTTTTTTTTTCATCTTCAGACCCCTGGTACAGAGATATACTTATCTATCTCCAGACTTTGAAGTGTCCCACCTCTGCTTCTCGTTACGAGTGTCGGAAGATACGCCATCAGGCTAAGAATTATCTCATACTAGATGATACGTTGTATCGAAGAGGTGTAGATTGCATCTTGCGTCGATGTCTCACTCATGAGGAGGCCATCATAGTGCTCAATGATTGCCATATTGGAGCTTGCGGCGGTCATTTATCTGGGTTGGAAATAGCCCAAAATATTCTACGAGCAGGTTACTTCTGGCCGACACTTATCAAAGATTGTATCGAATCGGTCAAGAAGTGCCATCTGTGCCAAATCTTCTCTCGAAAGATGAGGGCACATCCCGCTCCTATGTTTCCCGTCATCACAGTTGGTCCCTTCACTAAGTGGGGGATTGATTACACTACATGCAACCCCCCGTCAGCAAGGGGGCACCGCTATATCATCGTAGCGGTCGACTACTTCACTAAGTGGGTCGAAGCTATGCCAACGTTTAAAGATGATGGAGAAACTGCAACTCTCTTCTTATTCAACCAGATCATAGCAAGATTCGACGTCCCGAGAGAGATTGTCACTGACCATGGCAGTCACTTTCAAAACCAAATGATGACTGAATTAACATCAAATCTTGGGTTACGGCAGGAACATTCATCACCTTACTACCCCCAAGACAATGGACAGGTAGAAGCTGTAAACAAAACTCTTAAGACTATTCTACAACAAACTATCAACTCAGCCAAATCAAATTGGCATTTGATGTTATACTCGGCATTATGGGCTTACCGAACATATGTTAAGACTGCAACCAGTTTCTCACTTTCTCAACTAGTTTACGAGCTGGAGGCAGTCTTGCCCATCAAATGTCAAATCCCATCTCTCAAATTGGAAGTACAATTATTTCCAGACACTTCTCCGCTTGAAGAACGGTTAGTACACCTTGAGCAGCTTGATGAGAAGCGTTGTGATGCGGCCCTGGCCAATGAGGCTCATAAACATAAGGTCAAGTGTCAATATGATAGGTCCGTTCGTCCTCGGATTTTCTCTGAAGGCGACCTTGTCCTAGTCTACAATGAAGACAAGGACCCCCTGGGGGCAGGAAAGTTTAAACCCATGTGGTTCAGACCCTTCATTATAAAAGAGGTATTAAAGAAGGGCACTTATCGTTTGGTTGATTTTGAAGGGAATTCTTTGGTGGAGCCTAGAAATGGGCTCTACCTCAAGAAGTATTACTCATAGACAGGTCACTGTGGGTAACTTTTTGTAACATATGTAGAGTCTTTGTACTATTACTTTTTAAGTTTCTTTTAAAGTTTTATGGATGTGTCATTAATGTTATCTTTCGTCGATATGGAAGATGTCAAGTGAGTCTGAGGTGTTCGTTGGATATGAAGATGGTGCTAGTCGACACACGTGGAGTCTTGCCTCCGCATCTTGGGTAATATTTACACCCCAGGGTCAATTGTTATCTTCTGGAGGTATATGCTTAGGTGACACCACAAATAATGCCACTGAGTATAGTACAGTTATTGAGTTGCTCCGTGACGCCTTGTCATTGGGCATCTCTCATCTCCGGGTCTATCTCGACGCTCAACTGGTTGTGTCGCAACTAAATAGAGTATATCGGGTTCATGATCCGACTTTACATCGACGATTCCTTAGGGTACGTCTCTTAGAACGAAACTTTGATTATATTACATATTTTCATGTTCCTAGGAGATTAAACCAAATTACAGATACTCTAGCTAATCAAATTTTAGATTGGCATCTTGCCCACATATAA
>ML817327.1:199688-212906 GCA_009831015.1 Picea engelmannii
TAACCAAAGTACATAGATGGATGCAAGCGCCTCAAAAATGGGAATAGTAACGAGTCACCAGGCTTATGCCCTCAAAAATATATATACAAATAGGTGCTCGTGGCACATAAAAAGTCTAAAGTCTGTTCAGGGCCTATGGGCCCTGTTATAATCATCCATAGCACGGTCCAAATGCCTAAACAATCGGACCCATGTCCAAGGTGCCCCCACAACATGAGGCTGCATGGATGGCGGCAGGTCCTCTATCTCTGCCATCGGGACTGTGCAAGTGAGCGCAGTGAAGTTCCACTCAACTCGTCTAAGGACCCTCTTGGCCTCTCCGGCTGGGAGGTTCCCTGCTACTGCTACTCCCCCAGCAGCGGCAGCCGCGGCTTCTGGCCATGGACGACGCCTGTTCCGTGCATAGTCGGTAGGTCGCACAGGTCCCACATCTGCATGCAACAAACGTTTACCCGTCAAATACTCTGGCATACAAAAAATGATATATATAACAAAAATACATAAAAAAATACATATGCAAACAAAAAAACTACAAAGGTGGAGACTTACCCATCTCCCCTCGCTCCTCACCAGGAGGCACGGGTATCTCAGGGTCTCTAGAGAAATCTATCCCTGCATACGGGTAGTCCTCGATAACAGGGATCTGTCATGACAGCCAAGCAAAGAAATCATCATCGAAGGACTCAACGGTCCTTCCACCACCCTGTCGCGGCAGTAACACTGCCCATCTACACACTGTAGGGAAAGAGGCCAGATGTCCTCGTACTACAACCCGAGGACTGAAACTCAGAACTCTCTAAAAAAAGAACGAACACAAGATGGTCCCGAACCCGAAGTTCCTTTGTGTCCGTTGTCGGCAATCTGTCAATTGCCTCTTCATGCACTCAAGCAGTGTGGTACTCCAGTAAAAAATTTGTGCATTCATGCATTGGATAGCACAGTTCATCTATGCGCACAAAGCCTGATGCACGGCTGCTGAGCCAGTAATCCGCCTAATCAGTAACAAGATAGTCTGCAATGCTAAGTTGGTAATCTTGCTAATGGGTACCTGGGAGCCCGCACGTTCGGTCCTAGCCTCACAGTGCTCAGCTATCAATTCCGAGATCTTACTCGGCCCCGCAGGAAAAGTCTGGAAGTTGACTGGTTCCCCTCTCCTTGAGAGGCCAGTCAGAAAGTAAATATCCTTGGTGGTGGGCACCAGTGATTGCCCCTCTAGCATAAATGCCTCTGCATCAGGATGCCAGTAGTCAATCAAGGCATTCAGTAGCCTTGGTTGCGCGTGCATAAATGGACATAGAAAGAATTTGAGTAAACCACATTGCATTAACACGACCACAACATTCGGATCTGCAGCAACCAACTCATGGATTGCCTCATGCTCCCTCTCCCTCCACTGGACATACATTCTGCCAACACAAAAAGGTAAAGGAGTTTCAGTACTTCCTTTTAGTTTGCTTTTTCATCATACAAAGGGGGTACACACGGGCTGTAGAGGTGATAGTCGCGTGTACACGCGGCCTGTCCAGAGACAGCCCGCGTGTACCTAGGGCAGACCTTTTTAAGGTCGACACCCACCCAAAAAACCAACTAAATAACTAAATTGATGTATTGAATAGCTATATAAGGGAGTTTGTACTTACTTGGTCCAAGCAGAAGTTCGTTTCGTCCACTGTAGCTCCCATAATCACTATCTTTGGCAAAGGGGGTCTTTTGGCTCCAAAGTCAATTTCCAAATCAGCAATGGTGATAATGAGCTGCCAACTTCTATTTATAGACTTTTTGGCCTCTTTTTGTCACTTTTTGGGCCTCCCTTATCAGTTTCTTTATACAAAAAACCATTTAGAGTGATCCAGGAGTTATATGGGAGGGATTTGATCAGGTATTGGGACTTTTTTTCAATTTTCGAGAAAATATTGACAGTCCATAAGAAAAAAAAAAAAAAAATCAACTTGAGCATATAGGTTAGGTTATCACCCCAACTTTTGCATCTCGTTGTCTTTTTCTTCTGCTATAGGATCGATCCCATCCGGTTGTGACACAGAACTGTCATATCTGCTCTAGAAGTGTCGCAACTTGGTGGTAGAGCTTACCAGAACATGGATGCCCTAGGTAGGTCCTGGTTGCATTATGGTGTCCATGTCGTTTCTAAAACCACTGTAGGCTTGGGAGTCTATATAGTCTTTCCTGAATATGAGTTTGAGCCTCATTCGCATGGGTCTTTTTCACTCTTTGTCTTACCCTCAGGACTCCCAAAAAATAACGGGTCTCCTTTTAAGCCCTTTTCAGACCCTCTAAAAATGAAAAGATTGTCAAGTGATCTTGTGGCCTTTCATGCTCGCTAAACTGAAATTTGAAGTCACGTCTGTCCGGCAGTAGTTTACCCCTTTTTCGGTCCGGACGGTCAACTGTATGAACAAAGTTATACTCTATTGAATTCTCATTCTTTATAAGAGTACTCTCAGGTATAATTTTATTCCTTTTTCGGGCCTGAGGGACTAAATTTACAAAAAAGAAACCCCCACGGAGTCCATAGTTAAGCTCTTTTCATACTCCCTAAAATTGAAAAGATTGTTGAGTGACCTTATTCTTTCACACTCGTTAAATTGGTATAGAAGAATATTCCTAACGTAGTCCATAGTTAAGCTTTTTTCAGACTCCTTACAAGTGAAAAAATAGTCGAGTGATATTGTCATTGTCACACTCGTTAAAATGGTTTTGAATTGACGTCTAATCGGTGCTAGTTTGTCCCTTTTTCGAACTGACTAGACTATTGACGAAAAAGGTACACCAGTGGAGTCTCCTTTTATGCTTTTTTAGACTCTCTAAATATGAAAAACTACTGATCTTACCTTCTCTGGGATCGTTAAACTTACATCGAAGGACATTACCATTGTGTGTTCTATAAACCGCATTTGCATACCTTATCCACCAGCCCTGTGACAGTTTGCTTCTACGTCTTAACACCTTTGGCCGCTGGAGGATTTTTCTCGAGTATCATTTTACCAGAACATCAGTCTTGTCCTTGTGCCTTGATCTTGTATGTTTGCAGTACTCGTTCCTCCATTGTAATGTAATATTCCTTTATTCCTTTTCTAAAATTATTGAAAAGAAAAAAAAATCAAATATACCCCAAAAAGAGGATGGGAAAAGTATTTTTTCTTTATTGGCAGCATAATGAGTCACCCTTGGATAAAGCACGTCTTTTCGTTTGATCATCAAACTATGGGATGCAGTACGACCTTAGGAAGCTTTTCTCACTATATAGAGTTGTGTCCTCCACCGTTTGGTTATTCTTCCAAACATATGGAGAGTTTGCGTTGCCTCCTGCTTCGTAGACTTATGATTAATATATATGTTGCTTGAGTCTTATCACTTGTCCTGATATTGTCCAAGGGAAGTTTGTCACTAAGCTTGAGTTGGCCCCTCTGCAATATGTCTCTTGTCTGCATACCCGGCCATCCTGAACGTCCAATCAAGTCCTTGTTCGAAATCACTGAAGCCTTCAGTCCGATCATCAAGATTATCAAGTCCATAACCAACGAGCTGTCGAATACCTCTGGGTAGTGCAGTCGTACACTCATATTACACTCCTACCTGTTGATGGGCGAAATTGACCGTCCGTCAACTGAGAGAGTGGAACCGGTCCGGGGTTGTCTAATAACCCAAGTCGTTTGGAATGAACCACCCTGACGAGTTTAACGGCTCCGTTGGCCGCTCTAAGGTTCCAAGAAAACCAAAGAGAAAACTAATCTAACTAAAACAAATTAAACAAATTAAACTAACTAAAACTAATAAAACAAATTAACTAAAAACAAACTAATCCACTAATCTAATTAAAACAAAACTACTAAATTAAACTAAAACTAAATATAAACTACTCTACTATTCTATATACAATCTACTAATTACTATTACACTAACTTTAATAATTAATCATCTAATTACTAATTGCACTATAACTTATCCACAAATGTACATTATCTACAACTTGCAGATTTGAGTAAAACCTGTAAAAATCATTTGCTTCTGCCCTTAGACAGCCAGAGATGTTTTTTTGATTTTTATGATTTTATGAACAAGAAATAAAACTTATTGAAACTAAACGATCTAATATATTTACTGAAATTAAACGATCTAATATACTAATTCTACCTAGAAATCTAACTAAACTTATACCTAAACTAAACTACTAATAAAAACAGTAAACAAACAAGTGACTAACTGACCTGGGAACGCTCCAAATTTGCCATGTGTATGATGACTTCGAAGCTGGTCAGAGGAAGGAAACTCGCACAGGATAATCCAAAAGCTTCTCGTAAACGATAGGTTGTACTGCTCTTTGAGTTATTTACAGGACAAACAAGATATAAAAAATCATAACAATTATATGATTTATAAATTTCTGCAATAAGGGAAACATGTTATGCAAAAACTTATACTTAATAATTCAACTTATGAAGAAGAGAAATCTGTCATTCACAAACTGAATCAAACAATTGCTATGTTTTTTATACACTTGGAAGAAATCAGATATGGATTATTAAATTATATCATTTGCGAATGATTAAGATAGATAAAGTAGTCATTAACCAGATGCAAATAGATACACATAAACATAAAACAAAATATTGATATTATGAAAGCTAAAGATGTAGCAGAATATCAAATTATGTCTCAATCTGTATTAAAATTCCATATCCTTGTTCTCCCACGAATGAGGAAGATATTATTACAAAAATGATAAGTATTTATTAGTTTTTCCATAGGGTAAAACCTCCCTGTGGATAGTATCAAACAGTTTACATACTCAGGGAAGATATCCCAAAATCAACTAAACTAGGAACTAAAATGAAACCAAAATATTTCAAATATCCTCTAAACTGTCCATCCAATCCAATGCAATTTCGAATTCACCTGAAATGGACCAAAAATGACAAGTTAGATGGATATTTTATTAAAAAAATGGTAAAAAACTAATCCTGTAGACTAGCTACAGAATCCTCTGATTCTGTAGCTGGTCTAATTTAAGAACAGACTTGTTTTAAATCTATTAAAACTAACATAAATATATTCAAATCATTAAAACAAATATTTGATTACTAATTAAAAACAAAGCAAATCACTTAAATCACAACAAACCAAAAATTCTATGCTAATTTAGAACCAACAAAATCTTAATTGAATCTATTTCAATCAAAACAAATATCAAATAAATCTTTGGTATGAATGAAACTCATATACAAAATCAATCCATATAGAGGTAAAACTCCTACATCCATCTGTTTTTCATATCAATAAATCCATATAGAATTGATTGTATGGAATTAAAAATGAAAAATCTTGCCACCAGATCCAAAGCATACACCAGTTCCATAGCAGCTTCAGCAGGACAATTAGATTGAAATCACACCACTCCTGAAGGAAGCCACAACACCAATTGCCCACCTACAACACTTTAAAAGAGAGGTCTGCTAATATAAAACTCTGAACAATTTCTGCCAAAAGTACCATGGATGGCCACAAGCCATGGCTCAAAGCAATCAACAAGTAGCCACGACTGTCCAAAACCTAGAGGACCCAATGTGCACAACTGAAAAACCTTGCAATACCCAATGCAAACATATAATGTGATGTGAATGGTTCAACAATATTTGTATTTTGCATCACGTGAGGTTGTGGAAACACTGCAACAACTTCAAGGTAAACACAAAAGGACCAAAACTCTATTTCAGTTTGCAGATTTTTGACCAAAAGATCTCCTCAAGAGAAACTTACCTGCTAGACAAAGCTTTTGAAGCAGCAACTGCTTCCAACATTGCCATGTCATTTCGTGCTTCTCTTGTGTGCGTATTGCCTTTGTTTCCTCTTCATGGAACCTACGCTGGCATTCTTGAAAAAGATCTTGGTCCATATCCATCAGCATCATTCTCACACTCCATTTCTATCCCCTGTTTGGTAATCACACTGGGTTCAATATCTGACCCATTTGGTGGGCTGTCAAGCTCTGTATTACTGCCGTGATCCAAACCAAAAATGTCAACCTGAATAAAACAGCACGGCTCACAGTCTCCACTAGGGGCATAATCAAAACCACTACACTCCACGCTTTCATAAGCAGAAATTTGAGTGCAAGATCCACCATTATCATCTTCTTCATCCTCAAAGTCGGCAAATTGTTGTGTATAATTATTTACAGTGATATCAGAGACAGATCCATTCCAAAGGGTTCCTGAAATAGTGTTGTGCTCTTCTTTCATTTCACCTTTGTGACTTGAATCAAACTCCAATGATGGTCCACCTGGTAGACCAGCAGATTCTGGATGACCAATGCAATGAGCGCCCAGAGCATTTGGTGTAATAACACATTGATTTTCACTGTCCTTAGTTTCACTGTACTTGGAACAATGACTTGCTTCAACATCATGGGTAGAATCATCAACATGATTTCCATCGTTGACATCCTCGGCCTCTGGAAGTGTGAACTGTTCAGGCAGCGCCCGATTTGTCGAAACAAGGGTACCATACACCTATGAAATTTAGCTGCTTGGGTGGCTTTTGAAGTATCTTGTTTACAATAATATGGGATGTCGTTGGATGGACAAAAAGTGCAAGTGTAGCACATGAGATCACCACATAATCTATTGAGAACTATCCAAACCTTCGTCATGTGTTACATTCAACTTGAAATGTATCCACAAAGTGTATATCATATTTCAAAACAAGACTGCAATACACCCTCACTGTTAAGAATATAGCAGTAAGCTCCTGTGATTTAAGTGATAAGCCTGCACAGTTCCTTGTCCTGTAGATGTAAAAGAAAAAATGTTGGCAGACTGGTTGAATACCCTTTGAATTGATCAAGGGTTCAACAAGATGCAAAGACACATGGCTGGGCGAGTGAAAGAGATCTTGTGGCCCAAGTCTGGGGAAAACATTTCAACAAATACACACAGACCAAAACGTTCCCTTCAGCCATTGAGGAGATATGATAAATTGACCTAAAAAACATGAGCTAGATCTCTGTAACCACTCGATTTCTGAGGAAACTGCCCTCACTGAGGGTAAAGGAGCTAAAAACGGTTATGGGTTTTCAACGGTTTGATCTAATTCAGAACCGTTTGCCCAGAATCGCTCATGCAAAAACGTGACTCTGGGGGAAATTACGGGGGCAGTCTTAAGCAATCTTCTCTAGAAAAAATGAAACCAACACCGACTTTGAACACCATGGGGGTTCAAATCGCCCTTCAGGAGCTAGGAGAGATCATACAGTGAACAGGGATTTGGGTAGGGTTTGGACAGGGTATATGCAGGACTCAAAACCCAGAAATTTGCCCAAAAATCAACAGGGGTAACCTAGTAAGGAGGCAGGCGTTAATGCCAAAGTGTGCGAGGGTAAGGGAGTTATCTCTGCCATGCATAATAGTTATGCCAAAGTACAACCACCGGTTATCATAGCTGTTCAACCCACTATAGCATAGTTCGAAAATCATGTTGCTTGGCTAACCTATGAAACAATGGTAAGTGTAAACAACGCGTGCAATCAAAACATTATGCCATAGTTTCAAACCATCAAATATTCAATTAGAAACCAAAACCAAATAATTAACCATGCGCCAATGTATTGTAATCGCTTATATCAAAAGTTTGACCAACGTGCCAATAGTTTTGTAAACACAAACATAGGTATCATATCAAAGATATATGTGAAAGATTTAACCATAACGCCTATGCATTGTTGTGAAACCAATGGTTAAGTAGGCCAAATAAAAACATGTAAATCCAAAGCATCACAAACCTAATAAAACCAAGTCACATAATCAATCAAAAAATGTCCAATGAGTACAGTTCGAAAGTTTTGCCAGCTGCAAAATGATAAGTGAGATGTAAGCGCAAAGGGCATATCAATCAGAAGGATGACGAAAATTCAAACAATGATTCTAATGTGACTTTGAAGGACTAAGTTTTCACGCTTACAGTCATGAAAACAAAACGAAGAAAGGGGTGTGAAAAGGCACAAAGAATAAAAGCGTCGTTGATTTGAAAATTGCGACGAAAAATCAATGTTTGTGAAACATTGGTGTAGGCAGCTTATAAGACAATGAAAAATGTGAATTTGGATGCCAACAATGGTGACACATTGGTAGAAGTAGTTATCTCTGCCAAAAGAAACAAATTCAGATTAGGATAGCAAAGAAAATTTCAACTCCAAAATAACAACCAGAAAATCGTATAAACATCATCATTAACCAATTATTCCAGCAATGTTTTAAAAGATGAAAACTAATAACAGTCTTAAGATCAGTAAGTCACGATATTAAAGATCAAATCTCCAATATTTTTGGCATAGCCACTACTGCCAGCAGGCGTCCATAGCCTCGACAGGGTTTCCATTTAACCCACTCTGACATCTGTATCCTATTAAGAAGTTCTGGATCAGAACAAAGGACATTAAAGAGGTTTATTTTTTGTCGATTTTCATATACCCGACATTGCTTCGCTGCCAGCGGGCCTGTTCAGTACCCCGACGAAGTTGTCTTGGCGCCATGCATGCATTTACCCGCTGCCAGCAGACCTGTTCAATATCCAGACGAGTTTACAAGCACTTCCCACAGCTCTTATTAATAATTTTATTTTGTTTTTCTTTTGTAGATATATAGTTGAGCGGGGTGACGCTGAAAATCATGATATTTTAACATATTTTTTTAGATCTCATCAGAATTTTTAGGACTGTCCTCTATTTAGATCCAGAGATGTTTTATTGACAAAAACAACTTCCTAAGACAGGGAGACATCTTCTGATTTATTCCTTTACGGAAAAGGGACAGCGTAAAAAGATAATAGATGATCATGACGAAGTTTACTCGGAGATCAAAATCAATCAACTTCTTTAAAACAACAGACTTTTCCAACACAGATATAAATTTTAGAAATATATCATTGATGTTCATACAAATTTTTCAGAAGTTATTTCAGCAAAGGAATTTTCTATCGTCTTTGTCTGAATAGCTCAGTGATGCAGGTAGGTGTATTTCCAAAAGCAAAACCTGGTAAGCATAAGGGAGAAATCGAAACACACCAGCAAAGAAAAAATTGGAAAACAAAGAAATCCAAACAACAAAAACAGAAAACAATGTACACAGAAGGTGCATCTGAAAACCTCATGCGACAATCCCCTGGGAAACTGAAAGAAAGTAGGAAAATCTTGGATGATGGGAAAGTAGTCCTACTCATGGTATCTTGGGTCAGGGTTGATTTAGAATCATTTATCTTTTTACTTTTAAGATTTTCATGACGATACTGCGTTTTTGAAAATAAATGTTCAACTAGAAGTAAAGAGAAAAAAAGGGTCAAGAGGACTTCCCTGACAATAGTCGTATTATGGTTCTCGTGGTGCGCCCACTTGCGTGCATGACTGCATTATTACAAAGAGAAATAGTGAGAAATAAAACTACAAGAAAACCTATTCCTAAACCTACCTTAACTATTAAATAAACTAGAATACTATGTGAAGTCATGTTTCCAATGTAGCCATCGGAGTAACTCTAATCCTGCAATGAAAACAAGATCAAGCATTATTAAAAATAATGGTAATATATCAACAAATGACAGAAACATATCACACTTACCTTCATAATCAACATCTAGAAACAAAGTAAGCATGATCTTACCATTTCCTCGGATATTCTTGTTGTACGAATCCTCTAGCCATTGCGCAATCTTGTCATGATAAGGGTCATAATGGCATGGGTGAGTGTAAGTAATTTTGAAAAACTCGTCAGGATTATGAGGAAATGGAATAACCATCAACCAAGGCTGAGATGCCCCATCCTCCTGACAATTCTCTAAGTGTTCATTAATTCCTTCACATGGAGGATCTAAAAGAAATATGTCACGCCTACTTCCAAGATACTTAGGTAGAAACAAAGCAAGAGCAACTTTATCTTCATTATGAGATTTTTTCATATATGAATATTCAAGCCATCCTAAGATCCTGTCACAAAAATGGGAATGAAAACCATGACTTTGATGAAACGAATATATCAATGGAAATCTCATCACAGGAGGATCCATGCAATCGATTAGATCATTGGTTTGAATGTTCCCTTCGATGCGATTGATCATTTCAAAATTTGAAGCATCAACATTAGGATTCGAGCTAAGCAAAGAACGAGTATGAAACTTAGAATGTTTGATTTCCATAAAATTTAAAGCATTGTCTTTTTCAGCAATAA
This sequence comes from Picea engelmannii, assembly GCA_009831015.1. Lineage (NCBI taxonomy): Eukaryota > Viridiplantae > Streptophyta > Pinopsida > Pinales > Pinaceae > Picea > Picea engelmannii. The sequence continues at coordinate 209,921 of ML817327.1, forward strand.
ACTGTGTAAAATCATCTCACAACATATCCTTTTCCCATGTGAATGATGAAAGTGAACAAGAGTCAAATCCAAGTTTATCAATGTTAGGTTTGGAATTGATTTCACCAAAATTTAGTATAACTAAAGGATATGATTGTGGTGGAAAAGAGAAGGATGTTGTAGGTAAGATGTCAAGTCCACCAGAATCTAGGAATAGATCAGGATATAAAGAATAAAAGGAATCAGAAATAAGCAGATAAAAAGAATCTCTTGAACTATGATACTCAACAATGATATTCTCAAGACAATTCTCTTCACTTTCTTTAAAACTCTTACTCTGTTTTGGTGACGAAATCCTTAACATAATATGATCATCTGGATTTTCCTTTTTAGATAATTCAAAATTTATGTGACCAACATCTAGTCTTTCCTGTGAACAAAGTGCATTTTGAGGATGAAGGTTTAAATTTTCTTCTTCTAGTTGGATAACTCCTTCTCTAATCAGTTTCATAGGAGTACTAGAACATTCAAGAAGATTTTCATTGCTTAAGTGTTCTTCAATGACTAATTTTAAATGTTGATTAGAGCATGAGTTACAAGAATGAGGGTATTCACCTTGAGCCGGTGGCGAGTCATCTTCCATACTAGTCTTAGACTAAAAATACAATGATTCAAAGGAAAAACCAATTTGGTTGTCAAAAAGAGCATGATCAATAGATTCTACCTCCCTAGCTTGTTCAACATTGTCGGAAGGATCTTTCTCTTCTTGCGAAGAAAATTGTTCTCGCAGTTGAGTGATAGGATTTGCAATTGGTTCTTCATTCGTGATTGAACATGACTGAATGGAAGGGATGGAAGCATCATAGAAGAGATTTAATGCCAATGACATGTCATCGAGATTAAATTTGCAGAGGATATGATAGACTCTTGTCAAAAAGTCTTCTGAGGATGGATCGTCGTTGATTAGCGAAGTATGAAATTCTTCACATAATTGATCAAAATTATAAATTTCAAAAGCATCTAGAAACTCATCTACAAATTGAAACCAATCAAAGATGTGACATGTTGGAAAGGATTCAAAACAATGTTTGATCCGACCTCTAAAAGTAAAGGCGAAAAGTCTGCATAAAACTCCTAAATCTGAGATGTCATGTTTGATGCATTTGCACCAAAACTTGTTAAGGTAGTCTTTAGAAGATGTATTGCCTTCACCATCAAAGGTGAGTTTGGACAAGTGAGAGACTGTCTCGTTGGGAACATCGGGTAATGAGAAGTTGAAAGCATGTTCCAACACAGTGATTTGGGGAGCCATGAGGGAAATTGAATAAATTTGAAATAAAGGCTCCTACAAGGCCATCTTGTCAGTCGGCCCTCCTTCTAGCGCCATTTGTTGACGGGAGAAATTGACCGTCCGTCAACTGAGAGAGTGGAACCGGTCCGGGGTTGTCTAATAACCCAAGCCGTTTGGAATGAACCACCCTGACGAGTTTAACGGCTCCATTGGCCGCTCTAAGGTTCTAAGAAAACCAAAGAGAAAACTAATCTAAACTAACTAATCTAACTAAAACAAATTAAACTAATTAAACTAACTAAAACTAATAAAACAAATTAACTAAAAACAAACTAATACACTAATCTAATTAAAACAAAACTACTAAATTAAACTAAAACTAAATATAAACTACTCTACTATTCTATATACAAGCTACTAATTACTATTACACTAAATTTAATAATTAATCATCTAATTACTAATTGCACTATAACTTATCCACAAATGTACATTATCTACAACTTGCAGATTTGAGTAAAACCTGTAAAAATCATTTGCTTCTGCCCTCAGACAGCCATAGATGTTTTTTGATTTTTATGATTTTATGAACAAGAAATAAAACTTATTGAAACTAAACGATCTAATATATTTACTGAAATTAAACGATCTAATATACTAATTCTACCTACAAATCTAACTAAACTTATACCTAAACTAAACTACTAATAAAAACAGTAAACAAACAAGTGACTAACTGACCTGGGAACGCTCCAAATTTGCCCTGTGTATGATGACTTCGAAGCTGGTCGGAGGAAGGAAACTCTCACTGGATAATCCAGAAGCTTCTCGTAAAAAATAGGCTGTACTTCTCTTTGAGTTATTTACAGGACAAACAAGACATAAAAAATCATAACAATTATATGATTTAAAAATTTCTGCAATAAGGGAAACTTGTTATGCAAAAACTTATACTTAATAATTCAACTTATGAAGAAGAGAAATATGTCATTCACAAACTGAATCAAGCAATTGCTATGTTTTTTATACACTTGGAAGAAATCAGATATGGATTACAATGATTAAATTATATCATTTTCGAATGATTAAGATAGCTAAAGTAGTCATTAACCAGATGCAAATAGATACACATAAACATAAAACAAAATATTGATATTATGAAAGCTAAAGTTGTAGCAGAATATCAAATTATGTCTCAGTCTGTATTAAAATTCCATATCCTTGTTCTCCCACGAATGAGGATGATATTATTACAAAAATGATAAGTATTTATAAGTTTTTCCACAGGGTAAAACCTCCCTGTGGATAGTATCAAACAGTTTACATAATCAGGGAAGATATCCCAAAATCAACTAAACTAGGAACTAAAATGAAACCAAAATATTTCAAATATCCTCTAAATTGTCCATCCAATCCAATGAAATTTAAAATTCACCTGAAATGGACCAAAAATGAAAAGTTAGATGGATATTTTATTAAAAAAAATGGTAAAAATCTAATCCTGTAGACTAGCTACATAATCCTCTGATTCTGTAGCTGGTCTAATTTAAGAACAGACTTGTTTTAAATCTATTAAAACTAACAGAAATATATTCAAATCATTAAAACAAATATTTGATTACTAATTAAAAACAAATCAAATCACTTAAATCACAACAAACCAAAACTTCTATGCTAATTTAGAACCAACAAAATCTTAATTGAATCTATTTCAAT
>ML817327.1:236373-263023 GCA_009831015.1 Picea engelmannii
ATACTCCATCATGCTTCTACAATTACGATCTATGTATTATGGAATTTTTAACATTCAATATTGTATGGAGACATATAAATTCCTCTTGATTGAACATTTATTCCATATGCTCTGCAATCTACAACTTTATGTCCAAAGTTATTGTAAATAAAACAATAATCATGAAAGAAACTTTGATATCTGGGGGTATAAGTTTTTCTTGGAGATACACTTCTTCTGCATTCATTCCTCTTTGAATATTGTTGACCATGATCCCTTCCTTTGTAATATCTACCATGATAGGAACGTGTAAGTATGTATGCATAATTCTTAGCATTCTCTTCATTCTTCCTTTATGACAACTTGGAACAATTCTCTTTAACTTTCTTTACTGGCGGTTTGGAGCTTCCTCTTTATTCAATTCTCTTGTTGAAATTGGTGGGTGCATCTTCTTTGAGGAAGCCTCATCAATGTATCCAAGACTTGTTTTATTGAATGGTGACCTATGATAGCTGAAAATTTCTTCTAGTGCTTGAGATCTCTTCATGTCTTAGTTGAGATTGAAAAATTCAACAATCAATGAGACTTCTTCTTTAAGATTCTCACAATCTTCTTATTTCTTCATCATCTGGATCATCATTACTTCTTCCTTTCTCTTCTCTTCTTCAATTAGGGTTTTCAAGGAGATGATTTCTTATTCAAATCTTCTTTCTTGTTGACTAAATTCTACTTCAATCTTGTTTAAGCCCTCAGTTATTTCCTTAAGATGACTTGTCAAAATATCTTCTCTCTTTTCTGCTTCCTTTACCTTGATTTTTAAGAGAACAACTTCTTATTTTTCCTTTTCAAGTTATTTTATGTATCTTTGTAGGGAACACAAGAATTATGCTTCATGATATACCATACCATCACCAATTTCTTCTTCTGGATCTGTCTGACCTAGTGAGATTCTTTCTTCTCATTATATCTCAACATCTTATCTATCTTGATTAGCATGCTCTAGATCAGTAATTGAAAGATGATATTTCTTAGAGTATAAATTATGCAGCTTATCCAAAATCTCTTTGGCTAATGAGAATTGTCCCACTTTGACTTTTACCGAATTAGGTAATTCTCCAGGATGGAATCCATTGCCATATTGTTGTTCCTTTTTAATTCTTTCTTGGTTGCAGTCTTTAGAGGTTTCTTTGGAGCAGTTCATCCTGAAACAAGTGAGTTTCAAATTTCAAACCCTTATGCCTATAAAAATAATATCATTCTCGTGATCCATATCTCATAATTTGTCTCATTGGATAGTGGTGTTATGTCCATGAGTGTTTTTAATGATATTACTTCCAGTGATTATAATGTTGTTGAAGGAACCCGCTCTTATACCAATTGTTGGAATATTCACCAAAACTGAGAGGGGGGTGAATCAGTATTGAGCACTTTTTACCATTTTTAATCATAACATGTAAACATTAACTTATCAACAATATCATTCAACAATGCATAACATCAAACACAATACACAAGAAATTTTTATGTGGAAACCAAAACATGATAAAACTACAGAATGCTTTTAATATATATATCTTGATGTTACGAGGACAATCTCTCTATGGCTAGGGTAAACCACAACAGACAGGTATGACTGCAGAAATCAACTATTTCCCATAAACATGCTATATAAACCAATGTTCAAGCGAGATAATAAAGGGACCTACCTCGTCCAGATGTTTGAAGATGTCCACCATTGAGCACTTTGACCCAAATATTTATACCTGCAACAAGTTCTCAACAAACAAGAGAAGCAAGCATATAGTGATAATATAAAAGGTTAGCACATTAGATAGCATAATCCATTAATATATAAAAAAACATATCCATGAATAATAAATCATATATTTTCAAGATATAAATTGGACGAGAAGAGAGTATTTCTATTAATAAATGATCAGCAGAAGTGAAAATATTACAGACTTCCATGTCGGCACAATTCAGAACCGAGAAACCAAGTTCCTTCTAGTTGGGCCTCCACCACTTCAATCCTCCACCAAAGGCAAGCTCATACAAGGGAGACAATGAGGTTCTCCATCAATAAGGGAAGAGCTTGGGGGTTGAACATTGTGTTCAGAATTAAAGGACAAAGGGATGAAGGCTCAATAAGAAGTAATAGTTTCTCCAAAGTAACTTTGCTCTCAAAGTTGAATTCTATCTCCTTTTCCATATCTTGGAATTGGATTCTTTATAGCCTTCAAAATGCAACTGAAGGGCTGAGTCGGAATGTTTCCAATATATGGAAGGCCAAGGATCAGAGATCTCCTGTCGTGACATGGAAACCCGACATTTAATTTTTATTTTCTGGCACAAATCCCAATGTACGTGGGTTGTAGTGGAGCAGCCTGCATATATGCTTGATGTATAGGGTGCAAGATGTGTAAAAGTGGAAAAACTTTATATTTTGTCTCTAGATTTATCAATTAGGGAAAGTGAGTCTACATAGGGAAATGGAGTAAGGCCCTCTCTGCAATATTTCTTAGGGTGAGGCAAATCTTGCTCTAATAGATGGCCCCTAATGTGTGAGGTCAGAGGAGTATCTGTGATGGCCGAAATACATTATAAATAACCCAAAAGTGGAGTGGTAGGGGACCAACTGGGTGAAATCAGTTGCTCATTACATTATGTACTGACTTTTCATACATGGCTGCCAAAAATTACACTGCAAATCCATGTTGAAAATATATCGAACAAGTGTCTATGGCCATGAATAGGCAAATACAAATGAGGTTACATGCCAATAGTTGTCATAGTCATGAACAAGGCCTAGTAGAACCAGTCTCAAAACCAATCTGAAGATGTCTGTATACCATGGAGTACAATATGATCTCCCATGATCACTGAAGTCATATAGGTACTAGTCCAATGAAAAGGAAGCAACAACTCAAGAAAGTTGCGGCCACATAGTGATGTCTTCAAGTCTTCTACACAATCTGCTAAAGGTGCAAGTCTACATCATGTGAATAAAGGAGTTGAGTTCAAACACAATGAGACATCATTTGATTACTGGTCATTGATGTATACTGTTAACAAACATGAGACATCCTACCAATAATGAAAGTAGGTATCAAGGCACCGAGTACATTCTTAGAAGTGTGAATAGAGGAGTCGGTGTCGAACACCTGAAGAATCCATCGATCATGATACATTGATGTATTCCCAACTGTCGATGATGAGAGAGCCTGCCACTAATGACTGCAAGCCTCAAGGTACTCATAAGACTCTAGGTCTCGTTTCTAGAATAGATGGGCTGAAGTCGATGGAAAGAGACCCCCTGAAAGGAGAGCATTAAAGCATCTCTCATCAGTCAGCACGAGGTACAAATCAAGAGCTTCATGATTTGGTGGAAATCGGACAAAGAACATGTTCACAAACCAGCGAACTTGTGCATCTTTCATGTGTGCCAAGTGCAAGCAGTACACGAAAAAGACCCTCTGAATAGCAGCCAATGATGGAAAATTGCTGACAAAGGAAAGGAAACCACCAATAAGGCTAATGGCATCCAAGACACTGCATGAATCACAAAGTGTGAATAGATGTATTTCCTTCGAACACAAGGGAAACCACCCATTCAATGACCAATGATGAAATGTTGACTATTGGGTTCAAGTTTACCTACCAATGATGAAAGTAGGGCCAGGGTGCATGATAGGACTACAGTATCATGTGATTCTGAGACAAACTGAGGGTATGGCCAACATGCAAAGTCACGAGTTTTGAGGAGTGGCCAACAGAGGTTGATATACTTCCTTTGAACAAGAGCATGAGACATGTGGAGGACTCCGACAGCATAGACCTGATGATGGAACCATAAGATGCATGAGGCATTGATGATATTCTCTGTAGGGACTAGAAGAGTAACCAGTTGGTAGAGAAGAATCTGTAATGAGCTCAGCTTCCTAAGGAGATGCTAATCCAAAAATTATGGTGATGAATGGACTCAAATAAATTTGTGCTCTATTAAAAGGAGACACGACTGCTATCGATATAAGATAATACTCCCTTCACGTCCGTCTTTTTTTTTTTTTTCATAGACAACCGAATGTTATGACACAGAGGAGGAAACGAGTGTCACAAGTAAGCAAAACTAGTTCCAGTAGTGGAACGTACCTATGCTCAATGAAGGGAAGTGCATGTTGGATATGGACACTCAAAGGAATGTTCCCTCCTAGGTATAGGGTGTCAAATTGCGAAGGATATAAACAAGGCTCTTCTTGGTTGAGGATGAAAAACTAATGAGGAAAACGGTTTATAACACAAAGCGAGAACCGACTATAGGTTCAATACTACAAGCAAGGGCATGAGATGCAATCACAACTTGATGCAAAAAAATGTCATTTTTATGTATTTTAGTCTACTTTGTGTGAAAAAGGGGTAAACTTGTGCCAAATAGATGTCTCTTCAAAACCAATTTACGAGTGTGAAAAAGACAAGTTCACTCGACGATATTTTCACTTTTTGATAACGAGTCAGAAAAGAGCTTAACTAAGAATCGCGACCTTTCAAGTCCAATTTAACAGTGTGAAAGGGACAAATCACTCACAAATATTTTTGCTTTTTTGAAAATGAGTTGGAAAAGAGATTAAATTAAAACTCATGACCTTTCAAGTCCAAGTTAACGAGTGTGAAAGGGACAAATCACCCGACAATCTTTTTGATTTTTAGACAAGTCAGAAAAGGGCTTAAATCATGCTCATTTATGTTGTTCTATGAAGCATGTAATGGGGGAGGCCAAGGCTCCCATGCAGGACTTCTTTGAAAGGTCACCAAATTACAAAGAGTTGACACAAGCTTGGGAAAACCCGAAGCTTTCCAAGTCGAGGAGGATAAAATACTTGTAGAGGTTACCTTATCTACAGTATATCGAAGAACAACCCTTATGGAAGGGTGTATAAGAAGGAATTAGAGGCTCTACAAGATCATTCCAATCAAAGGAAACCACCCTATGACTCGGAGTGAGCATACTTGAAGAGAGTGGAATGCTCCCTAGTGAAGAAGGTACATAACTAGAAATTCTAAGGACATGTTTGAAGGACACATCACCCTTCAAAAGAAGAGTGGGATTAATCGAAGATTGCATCGGAAATGTCACTTCCTTAGGCTTGTCACTCTCCAAGAGAAGAGTGGTATCAGCCAAATATTGGATCAGTACGTCCACTTCTTCAACTGTTGGTTGAATAGGATGTGAGACAACAAGGTCAAGAGATGCATCACCACCAAAAATAGGAGTGGTGTCGGTCGAAGATTGCATTGACACGACCATTGGTTGAACAGGATGCGAGACCACAAGGTCAAGGGATGCATTATCCTCTAAAGGAAGAGGGGTGTCATCTGAGGATTGCATCGACATGACTGTTGTACCAACTAAAGAAGGTTGGGAAGCCAAAGACGACTTAGAACCCGAAGGGACCCCAGAAAAGGACCATGCTTCTTGTACCATAGAAGTAGCAGGGAAAAAACAAGTAAGGTGATATCCTTTGAAAATCCTATAAAGTAACTTGGGATTATGTCTTACACGTCTAGGATTCTCAATCGTATGAATGCCCCCAGCATGACTTGTAGTGGCTGGTGACATGCTCCCAGCATAACTTGCAGAGGCTAGTAGCAAATCCCCAACATGACTGGAATAGTTTGGTGACGAATCCCCAACATGATTGTTGGCCCTTGGTTATGGAAGGAAGCAAAGATTAAGGAAGAAGAATGAAGTGCAAACTGCGCAGAAGGAACATTAACTGAGAATTGGTCAAAGTGATCTAAGAAGAAGAAAAGAAGGAGAGAAGTAAAGGAAAGCTATCCATTGGAAGAGAACATCAAGGAAGATAGATCAACAAAGAAGATGGATCATGGACAACTCAACAAGTGGGAAAATCCATCAACGAGTGTTTTGGAGCACCTCGTGGAAAAGAAGGAAAGACAGGTTGGTGAATCCCTAAAAATGCAGGTCAAGTTGACCTATGGTTTTAGACACCTAGGGTTTTGGGATCTAGGGTTTTGACACCTAGACGTTGGTCATGTAATGTATAAATAAACGTCTAGAAGACCTGGGAGGGTTCATTTGAAGTGGATTGTGTTGTTGATGTGGAGTGATTATTGTTGTTGTGTGAGGAGAGTATTGTGTTGTGGGAATATTATTGTATTGTAAGATATTCATTTGGGTGCGAAGATCGACCTTGAAGTTGGGTGCATAGGGAGGGGAGAAAAGAAGAGAAAAAGAGAGAGATATGAAATCTAAGTGTACAGATAGAACTATATGTTTTCATATAATATATCAAGAAACACAGTTCTGTGGATGTATCCCTAGGAAGTGGGTGAACCACATATATATTGTTGTTCTCTATGGTTGATGTTGTGTTCTTTACTTTCTTTTATACTCTTGTTTCATTGTTGTGCTAGATCTGAGATATAACTTGCGAAGTAAGCTTAAGAGTGGTAAAGAATATCTAGATTGTTGTGTGTTGTTGCCCCGGATCCACTCTTCATTTCCTCTGTTTGTAGACACATGTGTCCTGCAACCCCCTATTGCTACTTTGGGTGAGATTGCATCTGCTCCACAAGTGTTTCCGAAAGGGCCAGTAGTTAGGGCTTGTTGGTGTGTTGTAAGAGTTGATCCTTGGGTCTGTCCCTGTGCCAACAAATGGTTCCATTGTTGGGACTAGGATCTTCTTGATGGAATGTAAAGGTGGTTTCCATTGAAGAAAAAAATTCAAAAGTGGATAGAAGAACCAGAGAAGGACTTTGGTGAAGCCCAGAATAAGAACCCTAGACTTAGTACAAAGGATTGTTTGGGAAGGTATATATTTACTGATATACACAATATTTTCTTTGGAGGAATTCATAAAGATTTATAAGAGTGATTAGCCAGATTAGTAGATACCCAGTTCACAATCAAATCTAGACCACCTATGGTTTGGACGTCAGCGCTGATCAAGAAGGTCAAGAGAGTTGATAACACTGTTTCAAGAGTAGTATATCATTGGTTTGATATCACTATTGGAGGGTACATTATTGAGTTTGTTATTGATAGAGTAGAGTCATATAGCCAAGCAGAGAGGTATTTCTTTAAGGGACCTAGAGGAAACTTTTTACACTTTTTGAAGTTGAAGATCAAGATGTTATTACATGAGAAGAACATCTTTAAGATACAGTAATCGATCATATTGAAAATATAATGTTGAAAACCTCAGACAACGACAACGACAGAGAGGTTGGACATACGCGTAGTGGGAGATATTTCAGAGAGGTCCCTCTGGTGAACCTATTTGAGTAGAATCACGAGTTACTGGCACAGGAAAAAGGGTTCTACAGTGGGGAAGAAGAAGAATTATTGAACGAGGAATATTCAGAGTCCTCTAGGACAGAGGAGAGGAAGATTGAATAACCTCACCGAGAAGGATCAGTAATTTCAAGTACTGTGCCTACCGTTGAAGTAAGTACTACTACTTCCCCTATTGTTTTAGTAGCATTAAGTAACGAGAGTAGTCAGAGTTATCAGAGCACTCAGAGCACTGTTACCAGCAGTTCAGTACATACTCAATCAAGAAACCTAGGAATATCTATGGTAGATGAAATGAGGCTACCTATTTTTAGAGGAGATGAATATGAATATCCTGATCAACATTGGTTCTTATGCGAGGCAGTATGGAGTATTAAGAAATTCAATGACGAAGCTGTTAAGAGAGATCAGTTTAGTACTACCTTGAGAGACTGTGCACTGAGTTGGTACATGAAATTTGTTAAATGAAATGTACAACCTAAACCGCTAAACGCTATCAAGACTGCGTTGAGTGCAGAATTCAAGAAACCCAAGTTGGAGTCACAGTGTATTACAGAGATAAAAGAAATCAAGCAGAGATTAGCTAAACCTGTGTGGGAATTTGATCGGAGGTTTAAGACCTTGACAGGCTGATTTAGTTTCCATATCCCCGATGAGTAGAATAACGAATGGTTCATTGCTACCCTCTTACCACACATTAGATTTCCTCTGATGCAACCGAATTTTTCTTCATAGGCTAAAGCATTGGAGATCACCATGAAAATAGAATTATCCCCTATGGAAGAATCCATCTCAGGTATGAATCAAATTTTGAGTTAGCTAACTAGCTTATCTCTGCAGGTTGAAGATATGAAGAAAGAAAAGGGAAAATATAAAAGATAATACATCTGGTGTATCAGATGCAAATCAGAGGGCCATGACAAGGAGAATTGTCCCCTATTTAATGAATACTTAGCCTCTGGGGCTCCGAGCCCTTTGAAGCAGGTTACCCTACCTTGGTGCAAGGTATGTAGAATTAGACATCTCCCTGGTGAATGTTATTACATGCAAAAATATGTCCAGACACCCACCAACCTTTACTGCACATTTTGTAAATCTGTGGGGCATGATGAGAAGGACTGTAGGGCTTATGACTTCTTGCATGAAAGGTCAAGAGATACATATAGGATTCAAGGATAATTACAAGAAAAGGGAAATACTACGCAGTTTAATTCCCCGAGAAGAGGAAACTTCAACCCTCATGGTGGATTTAGTGGAAGAGGACGAGGAGGATGCATGGGTCAAGGTCGAGGTCAGATCATTTTTTATAACTACACCCATCCGAGTCATTTCGCAAGGGACTGTCGGAATCCTTGTACCACTTGCAGCTCCTACAACTCACTTGAACATGTTATTGAGGATTGTCTATCATTTTTAGCGAACCTTCAGGAGAGACGAGGATGAAACTAGCAGGTACAATTGATATCAACCTAACCTCATGGAGAGGATCCCAGAGTTGTTGTTATCACAAGAGGAGGCATTGTTACAGGAGAAGACAGGGTGACTCCAGAAAAGAGTATATAGGAATCTAGGGTCAAAAGAGATGCAGAGGAAACATACTTGTTTGATCTAAGGAAGGAGAAGCATACATTTGAAGAGGCAAGAAGAGAATTTGGAGAAGAACATGCTTCTTCATTGAAGGCACAACCAGAAGTAAGAGAATGTGGTATCCCTCTGGCCTTCGATCAGTATGCATCACCTGAAGAAGGAAAATAGGTAAGCAATATTGTAGGTTCTTGTATACATTTATTCATTTAATTAAGGATGAAAGAGACATACAAGAACTACAACACTTGATCAGACAATATGAGATAGGGAGAATAGACGCTATGTTGAGTAGGTATGTGAACCAAGTATCTAGGAAGAGGACAAAAAAAAAGGAACTACACCTCAATGTTCATATTGGAGAGTACGTCATAGATTATGTGGTCCTTGACTTGGGATCAGAAGTCAATGTTATGACGAAGCAGACCTGGGCACTGATGGGAAAACATAAGTTGATTTACTCCCCTATCAAGCTCAGGATGGCTAATTAGTAGGCAGTAATCCCCTTTGGAATATTGGATCATGTCCCTGTGGACATCGATAGGGTAAGGACATTTGCGGACTTTGAGGTGATTAAGATAGTTGATGATAGTTGTCCTTATCCTGTGTTGTTAGGAATTGATTGATATTTCAACAATTTGACTTTTGTTGACTTAAAGAAAAGAAGAATGACATTTGAAGGTGATGGCCTTAGGTTCATTCCACCCCTTGAACCTAATGAAGGTCGCAGATACACAAAACCCATCAGAGAAGAAGATTGTGCTTATGAACTAGAGAATATATACAAATTGACAGCTAGACATCATGATTACAGTAATCCTACAACAGATGGGAATTCGAGTTGGCGAAGTGAAAGTGCATGCTCATCAGACTTAGAAGAAGCTATGGAGACTTGGAAGAACAAAATGTATGAAGTTTTTGTGCAAAGGTGTGCTAGATTGACCAGGGAAGTTCATTGGATTGGCACAGAAGTAAGTATTTTTCCCACATTTGATGGTTTAAATCATTTAGAAACATTCTTAGTGGAATTTGAAGAAATTGTACCAGCACAATAGAGTTTGTTGGCATTGGATGAAGCCTTGAAAGCAACTCCAATAAGATGGTGGGGAACACACAAGAATAACATCACAAAGTGGGTCCAATGTCGCACTTTGATGATAGTGCGCTTTTTAGAACAAGTCGAAGGGTACGAAGTTCGATACAAAAGTCAGAGTTGTCTGAAGAAACATGTGCAAAGTTGTGAGGAGGCCTGGAGAAACATTCCTAAATAACAGTGGGTGCATCTGTTCATTAACACTTTGGATACTACGTCCATCAACTGGTATCTACAAGAAGAACTCTGCCTCATCACTTCATATTGGTACGGTATGACCCAGAACTTTATAGCTACATTTTTATTTGAAATTTAGTACCCCACAGTAGATCAAGATTTACAAGTTATAAGATATAAAGTTATTGAGGAGGCACCTAACCTCCCTTTGGAGCAAGAAGAAGATGAGTGGACTGACCCTCTTCTGAAATTACAGGGTTGTTACAATATCAATGTTGATGAAGATGATGATCCTAGGAATGTGAACATCGCATAAACTGAAGGATAGAGAGACATAGAAGAACCGGGGATTGAACTACCTTTCATTGGGAAGCCAATCAAAATCAAAAAATTTAATATTGGCATAGAGAAAGAACCTAACTTGGCCAATGTTGGATATTATTGGGATAATGCTACTATTGATAAGATTATAGAATTATTGCATGAATATCAGGACTTTTTTCCAACCAAGTTCACATACATGAAGGGAATTAAAGGGCCCATGGGAGAAATGAAGATCCCTTTGAAACCAATTGAAAGGCCCGTCAAGTAGAGACCCTACAGACTGAATCCCAAGTATAAGAAGAAATTTAGGGTCAAACTAGATAGAATGTTGGAAGCAGGAATCAAAGAACCTGTTGAAGAATCAGAATGGATTAGCCCTATGGTGGTCCAAGATAAGAATACAGGAGATATCAAAATCTGTGTCGATTTAAGGAAAATGAACAATGCATGCTTACATGATCCATTCCCTACACCCTTTACAGATGAATTGTTAGATAATGTAGGAGGACATGAAGTTTACTCCTTCACAGAAGGATTTTCAGGTTATCACCAGATCAGGATTGCTAAGGAAGATCACCATAAGACCACATTTTCCACAGAATGGGGTTCTTTCTAGTACAATGTGATGTCTTTCAAAATGAATAATGCACCAGTCATATTTTCCAAGGTGGTGGTCAAAGCATTCAAGGAGTTTTTACATAAATTTTTGGAAGCATATTTTGATGATTGGACTGTCTTTAGCTTATTGAAAAATCATATCGAATGTTTGAGAATAATGTTGGATAAGTGTAGGCAATGCCAGATTGACCTGAACCTGAAGAAGTGCATCTTCCTGTCACCTTTTGGAGTATTGTTGGGACACATTGTATGTAAGCAAGGGTTGTTGATAGATCCTTCTAAAATTTCCATCATTGTTGATCTACCTCCCCCTACTTTGGTTAGACAAATGTGCACTGCACTGGGACATAATGGATACTACAAAAAAATTATCAAAGGCTTTGCACAGAAAACAACACCCATGGAAGTTGGAAGAGAATATCAAGGAAGAAATATCAACAAAGAATATGGATCGTGTACAACTCAGCAAGCGGAAACAACCATCAATGAGTTCTTTTGAGCACCTCGTGGAAAATAAGGAAAGACAGGCTGGTGAAGCCCTGAAAATGTGGGTCAAGTTGACCTAGGGTTTTAGACACATAGGGTTTTGGGATATAGGGTTTTGACACCTAGACGTTGGTCATGTAATGTATAAATAAAGGTCTAGAAGACCTGGGAGGGTTCGTTTGAAGTGGATTGTGTTTTTGATGTGGAGTGATTATTGTTGTTGCGTGAGGAGAGTATTTTGTTGTGAGAATATTATTGTATTGTAAGATCTTCAGTTGGGCGCAAAGATCGACCTTGTAGCTGGGTGTGTAGGGAGGGGAGAAAAGAAGAGAAAGAGAGAGAGATTTGCAAGATAAGTGCGTAGCTAGAACTATATGTTTTCATATAATATATCAAGAAACTCAGTTCTATGGACGTATCCCTAGGGAGAGGGTGAACCACGTATATCATGTGTTGATGTGCTTTGTGAAATGTTGTTCATATTGTTTATGTATTTATCTTCTTAGTGCACTATTCTTGATGTATGATAGATATATCTATGGAGGATTAGTTCTCATGTATGATGAATGCTAGATTTGAGTTGATGTTATGTGCTAAATGATTAGATGTGCTCAATATTGATTATTATTGTGTTGATCTGTAATAAGGATTTAACCTGCAATGTGAATAAAGTTTAAGAACTAATGCATGTTATTGGCTAAGCACTCTGTTAAGTGTTGTAATCACAGATTTGTGTCCCAGCTCGGTTGTAGACATTTGAGTCCTGCAACCCCCCCGTCTCTACCTCAGGTGAGACTTCATCTTCTTCGCAAGTGTTGCCGAAAGGGTCGGTAGTTAGGGTTTTGTTGGTTCGTTGTTGAAGCATTGAACCCTGGGTCTGCCCCTGTGCCAATAAATGGTTCCATTGTCGGAACCTAAAATTGTGATTGTCGGGAACTGAAGAAAAGAGAAATATTTGTGTGTAGATCTATTGTTGCAGTGCGCAGGATTCTACTTGACTTGCGAAGCTCTGTGCTAAGAAAGAAACCTGATCTCAAGAAAAGAGGTAAGATCTTAAAGCTCTGTGCACTGGTAAAGGTAAGATAAGTGGAAATTTTTGCTTCGAAAGTATGAATCTAGGTATGTTTGATAGATTTTGTCCTAGTCTGAAAACTAGGGCACAGTTAGAAGAAATAATGGATCTGAATAGATTTGATAAAGATAGTGAAAGATATGTTATTCCTATGCATAGAAAGAATTTTTGGACTAACAAGTGGATGCAGGAACATAGAAAGATTTTTTGTAGATTGCAGGTCCATCACTGTGATCCCAGTGTGCAGTACAGGAGAGGTTGGGGGTCGTTTAAAATAAAGAGAGGATTGACATTGTGTTATAATTGAAGAAGACCGGGACATCTTTCTAAGGAATGCCCTGGTATAGGTCCTATTTGTCTTTGTTGTAAAGATATTGGTCATGAGGTTGAGGATTTCCCTACAATGATTGCTAAAGTTGAAAAAATGAACATGAGACAAGAAAACCATAAATAAGGTCAAAAGGCTAAGGATATGTTATAAAACTAGAAAGAATTAGAGACTATGTTATTACAGTTAAAAGAAGAAATGGATGATCATAGACACTTCAGTTTACCAGAGATCTTGAAAGAAAAATAGTGCTTAGAAACAAGAATATGAGACTTCGACATGGACTGTGTCTTGGATGAGGAAACACGGGTGAATATCATGCTAGAAAGCACTTGGGAAATTTTGGGAAAGCCTGCTATGGTTCCTTCATTGGGAAGGATAGGATTGCTTAAAGGAAAGATGATAACCCTATGTTGAAGAATTACTAATGTACCTATGATGGCCCATGAAACATCGACCGAAGAAGAATTTGAAATCATTAAGTTTGTTGAGAACAATGCCCCTTTTTCACTTTTATTAGGAAATACCTAGATTGAAAAGGATCAGATCAGAAGAAAAGAAGAGGAAGAGGGTACATAACATAAAAAACTAAAATTAAGGGACTTTATAGCTAGAAAAATAGAGCGACTAATACAAGAGGATAAGTCGAAGAAAAAGAGGGAAAGGGAAGTAGTTGTCAAAGTTGAAAGAACACAAGAAGGCTTAAAGAACCTGTCCATGCAGGAAAGAAGTGCATCCACCCTGGGAATAGTAAGAGAAGAGGTATTACATTTGAACCCTCTGAAAGAACATCCATAGTGTGAAGTTACTACACTAGAAGAACGTAATAATAAGAATGGAAAGAGGAATCCAGAGACTTAGATCACAGGAAAGAAGGAAAGAAAGCTTAGTAAGAAGAAAGAAAAACTATGGGAAGTTCCAGAGAAGACTTCGCAGAAGACAGGCTTGCAGAACTTGAACCTCATCGGAATAGTAGAACCGCACAGAATGGGACTTCACCACGGTGAAGCTATATGATTGTTGAAGGCATCCCATCCATTAGAATGATGCTCCAGAATGGCTAGAAACACAGTTATGGATGGAAACATCTCCATTGGACCATTGAGACAACTCCATAATGGGTGGATTCGTATTGATCGAGGAATTCCTACCCGTTGGAGGAATCTATTACCATGTTGCTTATTTAACCTGTCGGATGTTACGTCAAGACCACTTTTTGTAAACTGAGATATCTAAGCTAATAGAAAATTGATTGCATACTGTGTTGTGTTGTCTAGACCTCACCATTCATTTGATTACCTTGATTTTCCATCTGCCTGCCCGAGTTATTTTATTACAAGTGTGAATGTCGGGTGAGCGTAGCGCAGTAGAGAAGTCTATGGAAGAGATACTTGTCAACCTCATGAATGAGAAAGTCATGTCTGTAGGAATATAGGCATCATATACTAGAGGATTGCAAACATCCCCATCGACTGGGTGGTTTTCTAACCGCGCTACTGAGAAAAGAAGCAAGCACCGCAATGATCTGGTTGACAAGAAGCAGATCTCGTCGGTCTTTCCTGACTACACCCCACCTCTGGCTGGTGCGATTAACCATGACAGTGTACCGCATGACTTTGAATACACATTGATCACTGCGTACTTCCCAAAGGGGATACATGTAGTTGGACCCTAGTTGGGAATGATCCCAACTTTGAAGAGGACAAAGAGAAGATGCAGAAAGAAAAAGACCAACTACTTGTAGAGAAGACCAAGGTTAGAGAGGCAGTAATGAGAGCACTTCACTCTATGTCGGGCTTGGCAAAGGAGGAACCAGAGTCCACTGAAATGAAAGTGGGGAATCTCACTAAATCCATTCAACAACTTCAAGCAAGAGTAATGGAGATAGAAATCCAAGCAGTGTCAAGCACTCTGCAAGAAGTGCACAATCAGAGGGACGAAGCTGCCAGGACCACAGTAGGAAGAATCAGGGCATTGGCCTCAGAGTGTAAGAAATTAAGTAATTGAAGTGCACAGAACTATGAGTTCCTTGCAGAAGATCTGGAGCTAAGGAAACTGGAGGCACAACTCCAGGAGGCGAAGAAACATACATCCATCATACAAGAACAATTGAATTTACTTACTACCATTGAGAAGATGAAGAGGTCGCAGAAGTAACGCACAGTCCAACAAAAGGTTATTGCCATCCATAGAAAGGTTATGGAAGTGACACAAAGACTCAAGTTAGTGCAGGATGAATCCCACATGATTTTTGAAGAAGTTGAAGGACAAGGATTGCAGCTAGACCAACTGGTTGCGACAGTGGAACTATGTCTAGAAGGGCCTGTTACTGAGAAAGTCATTTAGGATTTTACTGAGCAGGAGGCTCTAGTGAAGCAATAATTCGAGGCAGGTTGAGCTAAGCTCGTAGCCTTCGAAGGATCCCTGCCCAGATTTGAGTGACTCGGGATGAGTCATAGGTGAGTATTGGGGGCCTGTTGGCCCTCGACCAAGTTTTGAGAGAACATTGGTCATGTTTGACCATTTTTGGGACTTTGATAGCCTGGTTGAAGATGGATCCCCTAGGCGGAGCTGAGATCACGGGATCTCACTCGTTTTGCAAGAATTTTGGGATTTTGGGGTTTATGTAATGGGTATGGGATGCCAGCCCATGGGTTTACCCATGTTTAGGCCCTTTTGTAATGTATAAATAAGTATATAGGACTTAGAGCGAAGTCGGTATGTTGGCTTCGTGGAAGAATATGTAGAGATTGCTAAGTGCAAAGAACAGTTGTTGGATTTCTCCATACTGTGTGTTGAGACTTGCAGAGCTAAGTGCAATTAATTTTAAGAGGCTTTGTGCAGACATATTGTGTAAGGCTTTGTGCCTTGACCTGATTCAGAGAAGGAGGATCTGGCGAGGTGCACGCAAATATTTTGTCCTTTGCGGAGTTGTTTCTGTGGCTTTGTGCATAGGAGCAGAAGAGTGTAGAAAGCTTGAAGACTAATAAATAAGAAGAAGAGTTGGTGGGCGTAGCCCCACACTGGGTTGAACCACGTATATCCTTTGTTGATGTGATTTTTGTGATGTTTTTCATATTGTTTATGTATTTATCTACTTAGTGCACTATTCTTGATGTATGATAGATAGATAGATCAATTCTTAGTTCTTATGTATGATGAATTCTAGATCTGATTTGATGCTATGTGCTAGATGATTAGATGTGCTCAATCTTGATTATTACTACATTGATCTGTAATAAGGATTTAACATGCGATGTGAATAAGGTTTAAGAACTAATGCATGTTATTGGTTAAGCACTATGTTAAGTCTTTTAATCACATATCTGTGTCACAGCTTGGTTGTAGACATCCGAGTCATACAACCCCCCTGCCTCTACCTCGGGTGAGATTTCATCTTCTTCGTAGGGGTTTTCAAAAGGGCCAGTAGTTAGGGTTTTTTTTGTGTGATATTGAAGTGTTGAACCCTAGGTCTTCCCCTGTGCCAACAATGACTAACAGAGGTTGGTGATGTATACCCAACATGACTAGCAGAGGTTGGTGATGTATGTGTAGTGTGACTAGAGATGACTAGACTTGTGCCCCCAACATGACTTGCAGCGGATGTTTGATGGTATTCAACATGACTAATAGAGGTTGTCGACCCATATCCAACATGACTAGTAGAGGTTGGTGATATAATTCTAGTATGTGACTGACCCTCACAAGACGCAGTCGAGGAAGGAAGGGTCCACGGATCACTAAAATAATAAGTGTGGAAAGGAATGGACCTCCCTGTTGAGATAGGTCTACTGGACATGGCATAAACATGATGGCTCGGTGTTGAGAAGTCAAAATTACCCATAAGGGATGAATACATTCTGACACCGATATTCTCATTTGTCAGCTGAGAATTGTCGATCATAGGAATCGATGGTCCAAGAGATGCATTAGGACTAGAGTACGCAAAGGATAATTGATCAATCATCACGATCTTCCCTTCATGAGGAAAACAAAGAGTATGGAAGACACACGACATGACGGTGATCATGGCATAAGTCCAATTGCGACCTAGTAGCAAGTTATAATCAAGAGGCGCATCAACTACCTCTACTTCCACCTCTATCGTCTTCCCACCTAACTAGACCGGAAAGGAAGGGAGAATATCATGAGGGAAGAAGTAATGATCGTCGAAAGCAGTCAACATGTTCAATGACTTGGAAATATTCGGAGAACCGAGAGCTTTCCAACAAGCGAGGGACATCACACACGTAGCGGCGCCTTCATCAACAACCACACATTTGATGGTATACTTTGAATACTCCACATGGATTTGGAAAGCCACATGGTAAGTTAAGCGAGTCTTAAAATCCATGACGTCAAACTTGATAACATTTGAGCCACTGGGTTCTAGAGCTCCTAAAGTAGAGAGTAATGAATTCCTCTGTGAAGGACACGTCTGGAGTACCTCCAAAGCCGACATAACACAAGGGGTTTGACCTAGGTCCTCAACAATAGAGTAGTTCTGGGTGGCTCTAGAATTTGGATTATGGGTAAAGAGCTTAAGTACTCCTTTCTTAATATGAGGTAGTGGCTCCAATTTCTCAATCTGTAAAGTCGTCTCCTAGGGAGGAGAAGGAGATTCTAGACCAGGATCAGTTTGTTTAGAACGATAGTCTCGATATCGAGTGGCTACATCTATTTTCGCATCGACCATATTGATACATAAACAGTCGTCATCTTGCGACTGCTAGTTTTGACCTCCACCAACCGCATTTCCAGTTTTTGAGGAGCTCAAGGCTAAGTGATGATTATGTGAGAATGGATTTATCAACACGACGGGTGATTGAGCTAATAGCCTCGCAACTTCTGCAAGTTTGGGGCACAAATGGGTAAGGTGATCATCTCTTCAAATATTATAGGGAAACTTCACCTTACGTCTTTCTCGTTTTCCCTCTCCAGCATTACTATCAATATTCTCATTATTATTATTGTCCTTGGGTTTATTACCATTTTTCCCACCCTTACGGTTATTGCATCATTTCTTCTTATTCCCTCCTGGTTGCTAGTTACCATTTGGGTTGGATGACAATTGCACTAAGTGTACATATTCTAAATGAGTGGGGTTGGAAGACACAGATGAGGTAGGTCCTCTTATAGACTAGCTTAAAGAAAACTCTTTCAACTATTTTGTCACTATGTTTGCAGACTTTACATTGGCGGAACCTACAATGCCATCGGCATGAGGTCCAGGCTTTTTCCTAGGGTCGTAAGTAGATTGCGGTGCATCAGGAAGAAGGTGGTATAACATCCCAGACTGAGCATATATCAAATCTAACTGATGGCCCCCAAAGATTTCTTCTTCTTTAGTGGTAACCCCGGAAGTTGCAACGTCCTTTGATATAGGAGGGTGAAAAGACTTAAGAAACCATTCTAAAATAAAGGTTGGGGGTATAGGGGTCCTAGATATGGTCCGAGATATGAGTGGCGGTGTCCTGGTGTAAAGTAGACAACAGTTCTAAGCTGGAATCATAATGAATGGGCAACTGGAAGTGGTTACAAACGACCATTACCAACTGACTAAATGCCCCATATTCCCCCTTGGGTAGCTCAATATACCATTTCGCAGCAAATTTGATTAGGGTGTGTTGAAATAATCTCAAACGAATAGAATCGTCATTAAGGGAGTTTGATGAGCACCAAAGGTGAAAGGTAATGACGTGATCACCAAGATCCTCTCCATTCTTACCCTCAAACTTCAGGATGTCCGAAGGAAGTTTGGTGGGGACCCGAGGCCATGTAGGATCGTGACTCACAAGTTCACTCATTAACTTAGACAAATATGGTAGATTAAGCGTGGCCAAAAAAGGGAGGCGGGGTTGCGACATATGGCCCCAACTTCCCAGGAAAAATTGTTCTTGTGGATTTGGAGGCCATCCAGGGTTTTGGTAAACACCATGGCCTTATCTGGAATTATAAGGCCCTCCTCCGAGATGATTCATATAAGGTTGGTTGGGCATAATTCCAGCAGGAATGTTCTGTTGAGGGTTATAGAAATTTCCCCCAGCCAGATTGGATCCAGGTTGGGGGTTTCGCAAAGAGTGAAACTGACCTCCTCCGGGTTGGAATCTGGAGGATAGAGGTGGATTCATAATTCCAAAAGTATTGGTTGGAATCTGCATCGAGGAGGTAGGATTGTAGGAAGGAACCTGAGCCGAAGCTTGTTTTCCAAGTTGGCTATTCCACCAAGAAGTAGGAGGATTGGACCCAGGGTTAAAAGCAGGGATACCCCCCATATTAGGAGTCATTTAAGGGATTTGAGATCCAAAAAATGAAAAAGGAGTGTAGGGAGGTGTACTTCCCCCAAGCCCAATGCTATCATTAGGGCCAACAGTTGGGATGGATTTTGAAAACTAAAAAGTGAAGTTAGGCATACCATAAGAAAATGGACTAGAAGCCATAGGGATGGACTAAACATTGTATCATGGTGAGTAGCCACAAGACCCAAAGGGGTTCGAGGTGGTAGCTTGAGAATTAACTATAGGCCAGGCCATATTAATGATAGGTACCTCTGACACTACTACCATAGAGGTTGTAGGAGTCAAAGGGGTGTCATTAATTATAGTGGGTATGGGAGTCGAAGGGCTCCCAAAATTCTGAAGACCAGGTTTAGTACTCATCCTTGTAGAATCACAAGTCTTAAAGGTGGACGTGTGTGTACCATGTATAATAACTCTATGCCTTTTAGAAGGAAATGAAATGAAATCCGGTGGTAACTGTAACAATCAACAGGAAATCCAATGGTAATTGTAACAAGCGATGGGACTGACGGGGAGGCTAGTCCAACTCCACGATGACTTAAGACTCTAAAGATAAAAAATATATCCTAAGGCCAACTAGTAAGCAAAGATCACACCAAAATTCAAATGACCAATATGCATGCAAATAAGGTAAAGTGGATGAGTGGCCTCCCTCCCTAAAGAAGGTATGCCTCGCCCAAGAAAGGCCTGAGACTCCCCGCTAAACATTGAAGGTAACATAATCAGTTATAAGGACCCTTGTGGGATTAACAACCAGTTGGTCAGATCCCCTGGAGAGGTAATCCTCCATAAAGGTTGTGTGTTTTCTGACCCTTATCTAACCCAGGGTACCTGCAGAATAACCCATGCAAGTAACCTATGAGACACCTAAGTCAAGAAACTAATAAACCATTGTATAATCAATGCACAGGTGAGAAGTTGTAAGTCAATTCCACCGTATGGGCAGGGTAGCAAAGCCTGAAACCTTGAAAGCATCGCCTCTCATGGAGTTAAAGGCACTAACAAGATCACCATATATGAATAGATCCCCAAAAATATCTCTGACGCTAGGAAGGTATCGAGGGGATATCCCTTCAACCAACTTCATGTGACCTCATGATTAACTCTGGTGTGAGCAGAGCCTCCTAATCTTAACAATTATACATGGATTTCTCCACTCCCTAACTTAGACACATATGTTTATTCAATTTCCTTGGAGAATTTTACTCACAAAATCTTATTCCGAGGCACTAAATCCTAGGCTAGTTTGTGCACCCTAGAAAATAAAATCGTTACTAATAAATTTTAAATTATAGCATTGATTTTATGGCCGTGAATACTCAAAAAGGTATGGTAATGAAACTCATGGTGTTATGACTCTGCAAGAAAATTAAATATGAAAGTAATGCAAAGTCCTAACTTTAAATTTTGATGAATGATATGCTCCTAAAAAATGATGCAATTTTCAAATTCAAATCTACAATTTAGAAGTAAAGATGCAATATTTCACTATATGCACTAAGCTAATGATAGAGATTCAAAGAAAAAATGCCAAGCAATGAAAAATACCTATTTTTTTGTATTTTCAATATATCGAAACTGAAAATGCATGGAATGAAAAGTAACTTGATATATAGCCCTACTATGTATAAAAAAGAGACAACTCAAGCAGGATATCAAGCAATGAAACACCTAGCCCAATGTACAAGGACAATATAAATGAAAATATGAAGAGAAAGACTTCGCCCAGAAATTCAACCAAAAGAGGGTTTCTTGTCATCCCACGGGCACACAACAGGCACTACTAAGACATAAGAAGGCTTAGCAAGCATCAAATCCCACCCAGCAAACACTAGACCAAGAAAACAGGCAAGGAAAAGAGGTGTACGTGACTGTTTGGGAAAACAAACCGTATATACGCAGCTTGCAGTGAGACAGCCTACGTGTATACGTGAATGTCAAGGCAAAGAGCGTGTATATGCTTTGAAACAAGGCCAAGTAAGGGAGAAAGGATGAAAAATTAGACCCAGAGTGAACAGGAGTTGTCAAGCAATGATACGACAAGAACCACAATAGAAACGAGAGAAATCTAAGTAGAAAAGTACTTCAAACCCTAAGAAAGAAGATTCATCACAAGTATGGTCACCAATTCTGTTCTGAGGAAAATCCCTCTATGGATAGGGTAAACCACAACAAACAGGTATGACTGCAGAAATCAACTATTTCCCATAAACATGCTATATAAACCAATGTGCAAGAGAGATAATAAAGGGACCTACCTCATCTAGATGTTTGAAGATGTCCATCGTTGAGCACTTTGACCCAAATCCTTATACCTGCAACAAGTTCTCAACAAAAAAGCGAAGCAAGCATATAGTGATAATATAAAAGGTTAGCAAATTAGATAGAATAATCCATTAATATACAAAACAAACATGCCCAAATGGGAAGAGAGTGTTTCTATTAATAAATGATCAGCAGAAGTGAAAATATTACAGAATTCCATGTCGGCACAGTTCAGAACCGAGAAACCAAGTTCCTTCTAGCTAGGCCTCCACCACTTCAATCCTCCACCAAAGGAAATCTCATAGAAGGGAGAAAATGAGGTTATCCATCAATAAGGGAAGATATTGGGGGATGAACACTGTGTTCAGACTTAAAGGACAAAGGGATGCAGACTCAATAAGAAGTAATAATTTCTCCAAAGTAACTTTGCTCTCAAAGTTGAATTCTCTCTCCTTTTCCATAGCTTGGAATTGGCTTCTTTATATCCTTCAAAATGCAACTAAAGTTATGAGTTAGAATCTTTCCAGTATATGGAAGGTCAAGGATCAAATATCTCCTGTCGTGACATGGAAACCTGACATTTAATTTTGATTTTCTGGCACAAATCCTGATGTATGCAGGTTGTAGTGGAGCAACCTGTGTATATGCTTGTTGTATAGGGTGCAAGATGCATACAAGTGGAAAAAAATTATATTTTTTTCTTTGGATTTATCAATCAGGGAAAGTGAGTCTTCATAGGGAAATGGAGTAAGGCCCTCTATGCAAGATTTATTAGGGTGAGGTAAATCTTACTCTAACACTTGAAGATTAAATCCACAGGAAGCACAAACTTCCAAGATTTACCAACACCAACTAGAAGGAGGCACCAACCTGAAGGAAGCTCCAAATCCTTGATTTGCCAGCACTGACTGGAAGGATGCACCAACCCCCTTTCTTTATGAGCATCAACTCAAAGGAAGCTACAACTCCCTATCTTCTCTACCACCAATTAGAATGAGGCACCAGCCCCCTATATTTATGAGAACCAACTAAAAGGAAGTTGCAAATCCCCTTCAAGCACCAATATTGTTGATTGAAGAACCAATATTCTCTTGCACCAGCCAACCATCGTTTTTTCTCAAGCACCAACCTGAAGGAGACCGTTATCTCTTGCATTGCACCACCCTTCCACCATTGTTTCAAAATTGTTCTCACAATAATATCAACTCTATGTACTCAACAAATATGATTCAAATCCATCATGCAAATCTTCACCAAATGATGATGTTAAGATTCTCACAAGTTACTTTCACTGAAGATAATCTCTTCCCTTAAGAATCCTCTACCAGAATACACCTTATATTAGACCATACTTTGCAGGGTGAATCCCTTACCTTTATAGTTGCAAAATATAGATGCCTTCAGCCTAGATATATACTCTTCATGTGCTACATTTCTTACCTTTGTTGGGTCATACTTCTAACATCTTTTTTGGGTAACATTTCTTGTCAAAAAAATATCAAAACAATCATTCAACAGTTGGCTACAATTACCCCAAATATCTTTCCCAACAAATTTGAAACTGCTTTGAATTATGGTAATAGATTTGAAAACTTTTGCACCAAAGGACAGAACTGAAGCTTTCTTTGTTACCTCTGATATTTTTGTTATAATCATAATTTAAACTTTGCTTGAATACCCTAAAATTTTCACAAGAAAATACTCCAACTTTGTCCCATATATGCCTCAGACTTCACTGGAATTTGAGCCAAGAATAGACCTAAAATTTGGTCGCATTATAGACCTGTAGATAGACCTGAAAACATGCCTTAACAACTCCTAAAATCCACCTTAGAACAGACCTTAATATTGCACTGAACAACCCTTTACTTGCCTCATATATGGTCTCATATTGGCTCTTAAATTACCTCTTATTTGGCCTCAAAACAAGCCTAAAATTCTCCTCAAATTTGACCTCATAACATGCCTAAACTTCATAAATATACCCAAGAAATTTACCTTATATTAGCTTCAAAATAGGCCCCAGATATTCCTCTAAAATTTGGCCTTGTTTCCTCAGTTAACTCACCCTTAATGCCTTAGATATCTCTCCCTTGTTGCCTCAAAATGTTGGGTTGTTATATTCTTTGCAATGAAATTAGAGGTGGATCAACTGACATTCAAAGTCGAAGGAAGAGGTGTATCAACTGAAAATCAAATTCGAACGCAGAGGTGGTTTGATAGAGTAAAGGCAAAGTCGAAGTGGATCAGCAAGTCAAATCTTGAGGTGAGTCGATCAGGTAAAGTCGAAGTTGAAGGTCGAGGTGGTTAGAAATGGTAAAGACATCGAAATCAAGTCAAAGAGGTGAACTAACAAGAATTCGATAGTGGGTGTGTGGAAAATAATAGAATATTGAATGAAGGTCGACAGGTAATCTGACTCGGTAGTCAAACTCTAATAGAATCCTGAGATTCGTGATATTTGTAGCCAATGATTTGCATGTATATGGAACTATTTTTTGGCACCATTTATTTAGGTTTTTTCCTACTATAAATCCTATTAAAAGGCGTGTTGTAAGGCTATAAAATATAATCTTGAATCTTTATATGATGAATGGCTAATCACCAAGAGTCTATAATCGAAGAGGTTGTTGGCCATGTAGATGTGAGTCAAATTGGCTACAGGGTTGTTCTTGTGTAAGCAAGAGAGTATGATGTTGATTGTGTCTTAGGTGTGGACCAAGGTTAGACATGTAACATTTTATTTTGAATGAATAAGACAACAAGAGAGAAGGAATGTACTGTGTTTTTTCTTTGTCATTTACTTTCTTGATTATATCTTTCTTCCTCTCTTCTGCTAGGTTTAGCACAGAACTGTGTCTTGTTTCCTAACATGTGGTATCATAGCTTGGCTTAAAAACCTTGGATTTGAGCTAAACTCTAGGTTCAGTAAGAGTTGTAAGTCTGAAATATTTAAATATTGTGCTAAAGAATTTTGTTAAATAATGACGAGTAGCTCAATAATAGAGATCAAAAACTTCAATGGCCAGAATTTTGAGCTTTGGAAGCTTAAAATTGAATATATCCTTGTAGATCGATAGCAATGGACAACATTCTATCCAGGTACCATGCTGACAAGAATGTTGATGGAAGAATGGGAGAAACTTGAGAGAAGAGCAAGGAGTATGATTCAACTTTGTCTTGTTGATTCGGTACTGCTAAATGTCTCGGATGAATATTCAGCCAAGAAATTGTGGGACAAGTTGGGAAGCTTGCATCAATCGAAATCCCTAGTAAATAAGTTGTTTCTCATAAAGAAACTGTATCTTCTAAGGATGAGTGATGGCATTTCAGTGGCTGAGCATTTAAATTCATTTAATACCATTATAAGTCAGTTATCTTCTGTAGATATTAAAATCACTGAGGAGGAGAAATGTATTATCCTATTATGTTATTTTCTAGAATCCTGGGATATCTTAGTCATGGGTATAGAGAGTAATACAACCACATTAGTTCTAGAGGATGTGGTTGCATCTCTACTATCAAAATAAATGAGAAGAAAGAACATGGAAGGATCGACCAAATATGATTTAGTGGTGAGAGGTTGAATGGTTGACAAAGATAAAGGAAAATTCTCTGGTAGAAAGTCTAAGTCGAAGGGTAGATATAAATCATCGGTTCAGTCAATGAGAAGATGTTGTAAATGCGATAAATATGGGAATTACAAAAAGGATTGCAATTCGAAGGAAATGGAAGTCAGTATAGGATCTGACGAGAGGCATTCGACTAAGAGAAAGATGACTCGAGATAAGGCAGGTGATGTGTACTTGGTGTCGACCAGTACATAATCACATCAATATTTTTGGTTGATCGAGTCAGGATCATCCTATCATATGAAACCACATAGAGAATGGTTCTACGAATATGAACGATATGAAGGAGGAAACATTTTCTTGGTGGATGACTCGAAAACTAAAATTATCAGACGAGGTAGAGTTCAATTGATATTGTAGGATGGGAGGAGTAGAATCCTTCCAAGTGTACTACACATTATAGGTTTGGCAAGAAACCTTATATTTGTTAGCAAGATGAGTGATGCAGGAGTGCACACTCTATTTCATAAATATTTGTGCAAGATGGTCAGAGGTGCGATGGTATTAATGAAAGGAGTTCAGATTGGAACCCTATAAACGTTGTTGGGGAGTGTCAACTCAAATAGATGAAACAACATCATTGTTCCTGAAGTCAACTTGAATTCTACTTGACCTGACTTGACTCAGCCTGAGTCGATTCAAACCTACTCAAAAAGTAATCATAAATTTGGCATGACCATGTTATGGCAATGAGAGGATGGGACACATTGGAGAAAAAGGACTTAGAGCTATGAATCACAAAGGTATGGTCGAAGAATTTCTTGAATCTAATTTATAAGTCGACTTTTGTGAACATTTTATATATGGAAAACAAAGTCGGGTGAGGTTATCATCTGGTTTGACAAGGGAAAATGGGATTCTAGAGTTGGTTCATAATGATGTGTTTGGCCCTATTTCAGTGCCTTCACTTGGTGGATCCATGTATTGTGTCTCCTTCATAGATGATTTTTCCAGGAAGATATGGATATATTTCTCGAGGAAGAAATCAAAGGTTTTTGAGAAATTCAAAGAGTTTAAATATCTTGTAGAAAACCATACATATAAGAAGATTAAGGTGTTGAGAACTGAAAATGGTGGTGAATTCTTGGAAAATAATTTGATCATTTTTTCAAGCAATGTGGCATAGCATGCCAAACTACCACACCATACATCCCATAGAAAAATGGATTTGTCGAGAGAGTGAACATAATGTTTATGTACAAGACAATAAGCATGCTCAGTGGTGTTGGGACTGCACAAGAATTATGGCCAGAGGCAGTCGACACTACAAAATATCTATTGAATACATCTCCTTCATAGGTGCTAGTCAACATGACTCAACATGAGGAATGGTTGGGTAAGAAGCCTTCGATTTCATAGCTCAAAGTATTTGGTTGTGATGCATTTGTGCATGTTCCCAAGGAAAAGAGGAGCAAGATGGACAAGAAGGCAGTTAAATGTATTTTCAATGGATACAAAGAAGGAATGAAAGGATATAAGCT
>ML817327.1:282526-305183 GCA_009831015.1 Picea engelmannii
CGTTTTGTTAACAGCTTCCACCTGCCCATTGGCTTGGGGGTAGTAAGGTGATGAGTGTTCTTGCCGTAACCCAAGCTTTGATGTTAACTCGGACATCATTTGGTTTTGAAAGTGACTGCCATGGTCAGTGACAATCTCTCTCGAGACGCCGAACCGTGCTATAATTTGGTTAAATAAGAAGAGAGTTGCAGTCTCTCCATCATCTTTGAACGTCGGCATAGCTTCAACCCACTTAGTGAAGTAGTCGACAGCTACAATGATATAGCGCTGCCCCCTGGCGGACGGGGGGTTGCAAGTAGTATAATCAATCCCCCACTTAGTAAAGGGACCAACGATGATAACAGGAAACATGGGAGCTGGATGTGCCCTCATCTTCCGTGAGAAGATTTGGCACGGATGGCACTTCTTGACCGACTAGATACAATCTTTTATAAGTGTGGGCTAGAAGTAACCTACTCGTAAGATCTTTTGGGCTGTTGCCAACCCGAATAAGTGACCGCCATAGGCTCCTGTATGACAATCGTTGAGCACTATGACGACCTCCTCATGAGTGAGACATCGGCGCAGAATGCAGTCTACACCTCTCCGATACAAAGTATCATTGAGTATGAGATAGTTCTTGGCCTGATGGCGTATCCGCCGACGCTCATCACGAGAAGAAGAGGTAGGACACTTCAAATTCTGGAGATACATCAGTATATCTCCGTACCAAGGGTCTGACGATTCAATCAAAAACATATCCCCCCAGATAGGCGATTCCTCAGGCACAACGTCACCTGACTCAACTGGAAGTTCCGAGATAAGTTCTTCGAAGACCAGTGACTTTTTGGACTTGGCTGAAACAAATTCTAAGTCAAATTCTTGGAGGATTACCATCCATCTACTGATTTTTCCGCCGATAACTCATCGTGTCAACATGTACTGGAATGGATTCACGACGGCAACGACGGTGGTCTTGCGAAACAGAACATAGTGACGGAACCGTTGAACAGAGTGAACTGCTGCCAACGCAAGTTTTCCAAGATGGGTATAATTAAGTTCCGATCCTACGAGGCCTCGGCTCAGGTAATAGATCACGTATTCAGAATGTACCCCTACCCCTTCTTTT
The DNA here is from genome assembly GCA_009831015.1 of Picea engelmannii. Classification (NCBI taxonomy): domain Eukaryota; kingdom Viridiplantae; phylum Streptophyta; class Pinopsida; order Pinales; family Pinaceae; genus Picea; species Picea engelmannii. Next base: position 283,635 of record ML817327.1, read on the forward strand.
ATAGGCTAGAAGGTGATAGGGTTTTAGACGAACTCTCGGCCATGCATGGCTGGGAGTTCCAGGTAACTGACCCAAAGCTTTTCGTTCCGTCGAAAACTTTCCTGATTTTTTGCTTTGTTAGGTAAACGCGGGCTGTAGTGGGCCAGCCAGCGTTCCAATGCGTGCAGTAGAAGGCCAGCAAGCGTTCCAACGTGCCTAGTGATAGGTTAGGGCGCGGGTTGCTTAATTTAAGTGGTTTTTCAAGGTTTTATTCAGCATGGCTTTGGCAAGGAAGAGACATGACTTGGCCTGATGCCAGGTAAGCCTCTGTGGTGCATTTTAGGGTTATAACAGGGGGATCACCCACTGCAGATGGGACGATTGCTTTTGATGGACAGGACGTCACCTGAGGCAGCTGGATGTTTTTTGGAGCATGTGGCAGTGTGTTGGGGCCATTTGGCACGTGTGGCAGCTTAGGGAAGGCCTAGAAGGGCCAACGTTCTGCTTCTTGGATGTTGATCTTGCCCAAAAAGGGGCAACGTCTCCCTCAGAGGGGCCTGACGTCTCCCTTTTGAGCTCATATTGTGACATTTTTAGCATTTAATGTGAAAAACAGTGTAATATTGTTAGTCAGCCTTGTCGGTTGTTTTAAATGACCTATTTTCTAATTAAAGGTCATTTGGATGATATAAAGAGAGGACGTTGCCTCTTATTTTCACATAACACAACTCACTCTCTTGTGAGAGATCATTTTTAGTCTTTTGTCCTGGGATTTTTGCTCTTGGAAGTGAGGCGCAACTCCTGTGGAAGATCATTCTTGGAATTTTTATGGTGTTTTCTATCATTGGAAGGTTTACAACTAGGGTTTGATAAGCTCTTCATGATTTGTAAGAGTATTTCTCATGCAAAACTTCTTAAATGAATGGTTGTAGGTTAAATCTCTTGCATTTATTGTTACATTGTTATTATTTTGCTTAATCATTGAAATCCTAGGTAGCAAGCACACAAGTAGGTCCTTGCTATATGTCCCCATGATATAAAACTTGTTTTAGCCATTGATTAAGGAGAATATAGCCTAGTCGTTGCTACACTAATTCCCCTTTTTCTAACTTAGCTTTTGAACATAAGTTGAAGAAAGAAGACGTCCTAGGCCTAGTTAATTCTACACCTAGGGTTTTGACTTTTAGGGTTTGAAAGGCCTTTCTCTTGCAACACTTTTCACCCTTAGATTTATGTTTTGAAGCTAGCCATTTTGCCAAGGATTTTTAAGGAAAGAGGGAGGAGCATGAGGCCTTGCTTAAGCAACACCGGAATGAGCCTCCTCCCCTTAGGGTTTTGACTCTAGGGCCCTGCCATTGTAGCACCATAGAGCCTAACTCTCTTGTATTTGAATTTAGATCTTCCTGAGACCTAGCCTTTGCTTTTGACTCCATAGTACCCTAAGGCACTGGTCTAACTCTCCAACGTTGAGCTTATTGTGCCAAAACAACTTTTTCAAAACTCTTAAATTTGAAACCCTAACTAACCCTAATGTCTAACTAACCCTAGATTAATGATGACATCATGCCTAGTTTGAGCTCTTGGTTGATAGAAAACGTTGTGGCTTAGTCATCTAATGATAGACATTTATGTATTGATAAATTCCATTGGCCTATTTGCAAAACGTTGATCTCTTTGACTATAAAACTAACCCTAGAAAAAGGTTGACGTCACCTCTAATAAGATTGATGCATCACTCTTGTCTTGAATGAGCAATTGATGATATTTTATGATAATTTAAAGATTGATTATATACATTATCATTTCCAGTGTTTATTGAGAAGTAATATTGTAAGCCATAGTTATTATTGCAATCATTGACTTCGTCAATAATTACTGTTGTTTGTGCTCATATATAATATTGATAGTCATTAATTTATGAATTACTAACCACTATTTGCATGCATTAGTTTTATTGTTGCCTTGTCTCACAAACAGGTGCCTATTCTATGGTCTATATTCATTTTGACTATTTTCTTGGCGGTAATCTGTGAAAGGGAAAACCTACCTTGATCCTTTAACCCTTTTCCTTTCAAAACCCTAGATTGTCAGGGACGTCTCCCTTGGATTTATCCACCCTGAATAGAAAGAGCCCCCCATCGAGGTGACAGTGGGTGGGGAAGCTCCTGTTATGCCAGTTTGACCCTTACCTTTCAGCTACTTGACCTAGACTACAAACTGAGCGATAACAGGAAGTAAGTCCGATCCTAAAGAAATTGTTCATACCAAGAATAATCATGAGACAATGTCATTTGAACTGAGGAATGAAGAAGATGATTTAGATGAATTGATTGAATCAGAAGAAGAGGCAGAAAAAATGAGCCCATTTGTAAGGAGTTCATAAAGAGTAAGAAAATCAGTCGAAAGGTATAGTCCACTCGAATTTCATTTCACATTCATGTTAACTGCTACCAACGATGAGCCCAATTCGTTTAGGGAGGTAGTCAACTCAGTAGAGGGAAAACTCTAGAAGGACACCATGGTCGAAGAGATGGCATCCTTGTGAAAGATTGAGACATGGGAATTAGTCAAGTTACCTAGTGGAAAAAATCATGTCAGTAGAAAACAAGTATTCAAGAAGAAGATGAATGCAGCAGGTCAAGTCGAGAATTTTAAAGCTCGACTGGTAGCGAAAGGATATTCCCAAGTCAAAGGAGTCGACTTCAGTGAGATTTTTTGCCCTGTTGCAAAATTAACTTCAATTATAGTACTAATATATCTGGATGTAGCATTCAATTTGGAAATAGAACAGATGGATTTGAAGACAACTATAATATTCCATATATAAAAAAGTATGCAGAACAGAAATAAATAGCTAGAAATGGCAGATGAACAACAATATAACCATAACAACACCACAATAATACCAAAATGATACCAGAATAACACCAAAAAGGGAAATTTGATTACTGAGAGCAATGTTCACTTGCCTCTTCGAGGGGGAAACCTCCAGCAGAGCATAGCTCTATTACAATAATATTCAAGATAAAATTTATCATACCCTCGACTCATATTTATACTAAATATGTCTATCAAAAGAACCATTTAGAGGAAGATCCTTCTAGAAGCAAAAGCTTCTATTAGGTATTCTTACATTGGACTTATTCTTCCTTATTTCTAGTCTTTATTAATATTGACCTTTATTACATCGAAATATATTATTCTACCTGTGTGAGGGGTTAGGTCCGTAACATGCTCTTCCCCATAAAAACAGCCTTGTCCTCAAGGCTTGAGATGTGGAAATTGATGTAGAATGGTAGTTGGTTCCTAAGTGGCATCTGCTAGAGTTGTATCTTTCCACTGGACTAACACTTCCTTGATAGTTTGTTGATGCAAACGACGCTCACACTAATCCAAAAATTCTTGTGGTTGTATCCAAATGGAGCCTTCTTCCTCCAACTCGGGAAGGTTGGCTTGAGTTTGGAACTTAGTTCAAATCTCCTTATTTAAGAAGGAAACATGAAAAACGGGATGGAGCTTATATTGGGTAAAGCTAACTGATAGGCCACCTAGCCCACATGCTTGAGAATGGTATAAGGACCATAAAAATTGGGTGCTAGTTTCTGAAAATGGTCAGCCTTGAGGGAATTTTGCTTGTAAGTTTGCAGTCAAAGAAACACCTGATCCTCTTCTACAAATTGACGTTCAGAGTGACCTTGATCTGCTTGTTTCTTCATGAGATTCTAGGCCATGACCAAATTCTCTTTGAGGGTATAGAGAATAGCCTCTCAAACTGTAAGCATTTGGTCAACCGCCTAGACCTTCGAGACACTTGGCAAATATGAGAGAAATGAAGGTGGTTTTTTTCCATATACCGCTTCAAAATGAGTCATGAAGGGTACGTGTATGGTATAAAGTGTTGTACCACCATTCAGCTAGTGGTAACCATTGAGCCCACTGATTTTTCCTTTCCGAGGAAAAACACCTGAAATATGTTTCCAAACACTTGTTGACAACTTCAGTTTGACCATTATTATGGGCATGATAAGTTGTGTTGAGATGCAATTGGGTGGCTTGTAGCTTGAATAGTTCTTTCCAAAAATTGTTGGTGAAAGTTGGGTCATGATCAGAAACAATAAAATGCAGCATGCCATGAAGCTTGAAGACCTTATCCATGAAAATTTGAGCCACAGTGGATGTTGTAAATGGGTCTTGAAGAGCACAGAAATGAGCATACTTGGAAAGACAATCAACTACCACCATGATGACTGATTTATTTCCCAATTTAGGTAAGCCTACAATAAAAGACATAGAGATATCCTGCCAAATAGCATGTGGAATCGGAAGTGGTTGTAGTGTGCCAATAGATTTGACTTTTTCACCCTTGTTGCGTTGACACAAATCACATTCAACCACAAAATTACGAACGTCTTGTTTCATAGCATCCCAGAAAAAAGAACATTTGACCCTATCATAGGTTTTGGTAAACTCGAAGTGCCAAGCTGTGGATGTAGCATGAAGCTCAGAAAGTACCATGGATTTAAGTTTGGATTGTTTAATTAAATACAATCGGCCTTTGTATCGAAGCTCATCATGGATCCAAGAGTACCCTGGGGAAAATGGAGAATTGGACTGCAATTATTGTATCAGATGCGAATTTTTGGGATCGTGTAGCCATTCCTAGCGAACAGCTTGGAGCCAATCTGGTATAATGAAGGAGAGAGAAAAAAGGGACCCTTCATCTTCATAATTTCTAGAAAGTGCATCAACAACCACATTGTATTTTCCTTTCCTATAAATGATCTCATAATCATATCCAAAGAACTTAGTCACCCATTTTTGTTGCTCTGGGGAGGAAATGCATTGTTCCAGAAAATACTTGAGGCTTTGATGATCTGTCTTAATTTGGAAGCATTGCCCCAATAGATAAGGGTGCCAAAGATCAATGGCATGCATAATAGCCAACATTTCCTTTTCGTAGATTGATTTGCCCAAATTTCACTCATAAAGTTGTTTGTTGGTAAAGGCCAAAGGTCGGCCCTCTTGCATAAGGACAACACCAATTCCTTTCCCTGAAGAATCACATTCCAAGACAAAGGTCTTTGTGAAATCAGGAAGGGCCAAGACTAGAGTGGTGCACATGGAAATCTTCAAGGTTTCAAAATCCTGAGCAGTTGCTAGAGTCCAAGTGAAAGAATTGTTTTTAAGGAGTGCAGTGAAATGTGCCACAATCTTTCCATAATTCTTAACAAACTTGGGATAATAACTTGTTAATCCCAGAAATCCATGCAATCTTTTGAGGGTCTTTGGGTGAGGCCAATCTTGCATAGCTTCAATCTATTTAGGATCCACCCTGACATCGGCCTTGCCAACAAGATGACCCAAGTACTCGACTTCTGAGGCGCCAAAAGCACATTTAGATTGTTTAAGGAAAAGTTGGTGTTGAGAGAGTAGATGGAGAACTCGATCCACATGAGCAAGATGGTATGTCCAGGCTTTTATATAGATGAGGATATCATCAAAGAAAACTAAGACAAAATGACGGAGAAAAGGATGGAAGACATGATTCATGAGGCTTTGGAAAGTGGAGGGAGCATTACACAAGCCAAAAGGTATGACCAAAAACTCATAGTGGCCCTCATGAGTTCTAAAGGTAGTGTTAGGAATCTCTGCCTCTTTCATACGGATCTGGTGGTATCCAAAACGAAGATCAAGTTTAGTAAAGAATTGGGCGCCACTCGATTCATCCAAGAGGTCATCAATGATAGGAATGGGAAATTTGTCTTTAATGGTGATTTTTTTGAGGGCACGGAAGTCAGGACACATGCACCAAGAAAAAATTTTCTTAAGGACCATGACCATGGGAGAAGAGTAGGGGCTCGTACTAGGGAGGATAAAAACTACGTTGAGAAGTTCTTGAACCATTTTCTCAATTTCATTTTTTTGGGAAAAGGGGTGATGATACGGATGAATATTGGGAGGAAGGCTTCTTGGGAAAAGGGGAATGGAATGATCATGAACACCACGGGAAGGAGGGAGTCCCTAGGGAGTGGAAAAAACCAGTTGATGTTTAGAGAGGATGGATTGGAGGTCATGCGGCATAGAGGGTGTCTTAGTTGCTTGTATGGCATGGAGTTGGGAAATAATTCCAGAATGACATTTTTTAAGCAATGTTTCCATGCAATGGGAACTAATGATCTCTGGGGAACCGATGGTGATACCTTGGAACTTATATTGTTGGCCCTCCTGGTCGAATTGCATGGTTAATTCCTTAAAATCCATGAGAATAGAACCCAAAGTCCTTAGCCATTATGCACCCAACACAATGTCACAACCTCCCATGTCGATGGAAAACATATGATATTTTAGGTGGTATTCACCAATTTGGAGATGCACATTTTCACAACACCCTCCACATTTCATGGACCCTCCATTGGAAATCAAGATTTGGAAATTATTGAATGCACGGATATAGAAATTAGTTTCTTGGGAAATGCAAAGATGAACAAAAGTATGGGTGCTTCCACTATCAACAAGAATGATGACCTTCCTATGCTTGATGTAACCAATTATCTTGAGGGTTTGGGGAGCAGAGAAGCCAGTGCAAGAATTTAGATAAATGACCGGTTCTATTTTGGGAGGGTCTGAGCGAGGGGTTATGTCATTGAGTTTAGGTGACACAGACACAAGGGGATCCTCAACATCCTCTTCTATCCTCCAAGATGGCCATAAAAATATTTTGTTACTTACACTTGTGTCCTGGAAAATATTTGTCATCATAATTATAACAAAGGCCTTTGAGTTGGCATTTAGGCATTTCGGCCCTAGTCAATTTTTGGATCTTTAGTGGATTAGAAGGAGGAGTGGGATTTATTGGTTTAGTGCGAGGAATAAAGGTTTAATGCGAGGAATAAAGGAGGGTTTTTGGTTTTGAGATGAGACAACCTTTTTTTCTTCCTTATCGCTTTTAGTAGCCTCAACCCAACTCTGAGGCCGAGCCATGAGGACATGGGCATGAATATTAACCTTGAGGCCACTAATAAAACATTCTCAGAAAAAAGCATCAGACATGCCCTCCGTACGAAAATCCAGTCACTCAAAAGTAGCTATAAAGTCTTCCACTGTGCCAGATTGTTTCAAATTTTCCAAACGGCCTAAATGGTTGGTGTCAGTGTCAAAGTGTTCATAAAGATCTTCCACAAAGTGTGTTCAAGCAATATACCCTTGGCGGGATTTTTTTATCCATTGCCACCATTTCCAACGTTCTTGATCTATATGGAGAACACCATACCGGAGTTTTTACAACTCATCTATAATGTCATACAAAGGGAAATAATGTTCCATTTGAGTTACAAAGGTGGGTTAGATAAGGGAGGATCTGCAGGGATATGCAACTTGGTGCAGATCATCATGGTGACAGATTCAAGCTAGGTAGTAATGTCTTGTTTGAGGTCTTGTTTGAGTTACTCGATTGAGGTGGCGATGGAGGAATGCATGTTTTTATTGATGGTGGAAATATTGTCATTGAGCTCTCTCACTTCTTTTTGGGTCTCTGTGAAATTAGAGTGCAAGTTATTGAAGCAATCTTCCAAGTATTGGCTATGGGTATGGGACATGATGACGAGGGAACTGAAAAGGGGCAGGTGGGGTCACACAGAAAAAAAAATAAAAATTGCTGAAAAATGATAGGTATGAATGCGATAAGGGTGAAGAGAGAAATCCAAAGGAATAGGTCTCAAATAATGGTGCCAACAAGATCTGAAGAATACTACAGCAATGAAATTCCCAAATGCTTAACAAGAAGAAATGTGTAGTAATTTGGCAGCTCGAATGCAGGAGACACAGTTGCGCGGAAATAGATCTTGTTTGTTCTGTTTTTGTTTTTGTCCCCAAAGGTTAGGTATTCAAGGGTTCTATAAACAAAGTTTTTCCCTGTTCTATACATCTCTGATATCTCAACGCACCAACTAAGGAGGCTAGACCATGCCATTAGCCGTACTACCTAACTACCCAGGTACTATAGAGTATCTTCCCAAGTGTTGTTCTCGATGGCACTATAACATTCAGGTTGCCGATCGATTTATGTATGGAGGGATTTAGGAGATCTAGGTTGATCTATATACAGGAGATATCTGATGCACTACCACTCGAAGGGGTACCAATAGGGGTTACAAGAGTGGCCAACAAATGTGCGCTTAAGTACCACTTGTATTTCCTGTGTGTATGAATCCTCGGCCACTGGTTTATGCATGTAACAACAGATCTCTATAGATTAAAGACGTTGGAATACGTCTATACCCTGAAAAAAAACTAACCCACAATTTTTTGCCAAGGAAGGTGCTTTGTTATCACTTACAATATTCCATATACAAAAAATGTATGCAGAACAGAAATAAATAGCTAGAAATGGAAGATGAAAAACAATATAACCATAACAACACCACAATAATACCAAAATGATACCAGAATAACACAAGAAAGAGAACTTTGATTACTGAGAGCAATGTTCACTTGCCTCTTTGAGGGGGAAACCTCCAGTAGAGTAGAGCTATATTACAATAATATCCAAGACAAAATTTCTCATACCCTCGACTCCTATTTATACTAAATATTTCTATCAAAAGAACAATCTAGAGGAAGATCCTTCTAGAAGCAGAAGCTTCTATTAGGTCTTCTTACATTGGACTTATTCTTCCTTATTGATAGGCCTTATTAATATTGACCTTTATTACATCGGAATATATTATTCTACCTAATTGAGGGGTTATGTCCCTAACAACAATGTTCCTACATGGGGACCTAGAAGAGGAAATCTACATGAAACAACCTGAAGGATTTGTAGTAAAGAGAAAGAAATATTTGGTGGGGAAACTGAAAAGATACCTTTATGGTTTAAATCAATCACCAAGGATGTGGTACCAAAATTTAGACACATACATCCTTAGTTTGGGATTTCTAAGAAGAAAAGTTGATCACTGCATATATTCCAATGAAGAAGATTGGAATTTCATATATGTAGCATTGTATGTCGACAACATGTTTCTGATTAGAAATAGCATGGACACAATAAAGGAGGTGAAGAAGCACGAAATATAGGAGGTGAAGAAGCACAAAATATAGGAGGTGAAGAAGCAATTATCCTCCAATTTAGACATGAAGGTTATCGGGGCAATGAACTTCATTCTGGGAATGGAGATTAAGAGAGATAGAGAAGCTAGAAAGCTCTGGTTGAAACAGACGAAGTATATTGAAACAGTTTTGAAACATTTCAACATCTAGGATTGAAAACCTATGAAAGAGTACTCAAGTATTTGTATGGAACAAAATATTATGCTATATTCTACCAAGGAAAACCTAGAGGTTACAGTGTGTTAGCACTTGGTAAATTTCCTAGAGGTTGAAAAAGAAGAAATCTACAAAGGTAACTTTATCCAACCACTTTTAAAGCTGGGATCTAGCCCTTCCATCTTCAGAGAGGGATCTCTCTATATGATTTAGCTATGTTTTCAATTTTAGATATTAGGCTAGGTAAATAAATTGGTAGGTTTTGTTGTCAAAGTGTTCTTGAATTGGTTGAGACAGTCTACACCTCCATTGGGCTACGGGGTCTGTGTTATGGTAAACATGAGATACAAACCAGAAATGCAAAGGAAGATTTCTACAGGGTGAGATAATATACTCACTGGATCTTTTAGTAGCTTAAATGATGGGCAGAAGAAAAAGATGAGGAAGATAAATTCAACTAAGAAGCAGTTAAGAATTCCTTAATTGAAAACACCAGAAGATAAACACTAAAATATTTCGAGTCAGAAACAGGGTATCCTAGATAAATCCTGCAACATTCGTTACTCTTAAAGATTAGTTTCAGAAAAACAATATGATCACAAAGCAAGAATAACATTCAACTTAGAGAATAAACATCACCAGTCAATACACGCAAGAATCCTATAAAAGTGTCTCCTTTTTATTAATGGCAGATCTCTTCAAAAATGTTACAGTCTGATAGCGTCAGGGTGTGAAGATCAACAACCCTCAATACTTCCAAAGGTGAAGTATTTATAACTTAAATTACAAACGTTCCTGTCATAACTGATCAGGACGTGCTCATTCTATTTTTAGCCTAACTAATTTAACTAATCAAACTGATTGATGACTTGGTGTAACTACTTGCTCATTTCTGGGGTAGGCCCTTGGCGAGGTTTCTGCACAACCTCTTCTGACTGGACAGGTGACTGGACATGGACAGCTCATATGTTAATCGAGCAGATCGTAGAGTTCCTCCCATCTGAGATGACTAGGCACAATGACTTTGAGCAGTCTCCGATACACTTCATCCATTTCCGTATACTTGGCGAATGTGGGCTTAGTGAGGAATATGTATCGAATCTCATGTTGGATACTGATGTCCAACTGGAGAGCGTCCAAGAATGCTTTTCCAGTGATGCTCCCTTGTATGCCAGCAAACTTTGAACTGTCCTTAGACACTTTAGACAGTCTCTTTTTGTAATCTGGGAGTGTCATCAGTTTATCATTAATAACCTTCAGACCGGGGAGACCTTTCTTCTGGAGAGCCTCGATTTTGCTGAAGAACCTTTGTACCCCCTGGTCCATGATCTGAACCTTTTCTTCCAATTGAAGCATTAATCCTCTCTCGGTCAAAACTCTTTTGACCTCAAGGATGGTCTCTGTTCTATCATCTATCTTCATCTCTTCTAACTCTTCTCTGGTCTTAGAATTGAGGAATTTGATGATATCATTTTCCTGAGCTGGTCTATCTCCCAATTCTACTCCGATCTTCTCAATAGCCTGTTTACTCCTCTGGACCAAGTCGTTCTTCTCAAACATGATTTGGATCATGGGCCATATTTCATTTATGGACTTTATGATGTCAGTCCATACATTCTCTTTGACTTCAGCCAAAGTTTTCCCTGCTACTATTTGCTTTTGGAGCTATTGTAGCTCCTTCTTGAGCTGCTCAGTTACCTACTTTTATTTGGAGAGACTGGTCTGGAAAGAAGTTTTGAGTTCCTGGAGGTTCTCAACTTCCTTCTTAAGCCTTCTGATTTCTGTCTCTTGCAGTTTCATCTTTTCCATGGATTTGGCGAGGTCGGTTGTTCCCTCTTGTGATGTCACTGGTGTTGCAAATGGAATTGTTGTTACTGCTGCAGTGCTCAATCCTGCAATTGGGATAGCACTCAATGGAATGCCTTCCATTGGCTTCAGTTGCTCTTTTTCTTTCAATAATCTCTCCATCTCAGCTTCCATTTCTTTGAGCTGAGCATTCTGCTCCATGAGCAGCTTTAGCATCTCGTCCTTCTCGCCTTCTTTCTCTGCTATCTCCTTCGTCTGTGAGTCCTCTGTAGGCGGGAGATTCAGTTGTTTTCTCAAGGAGGTGATGTCTGCATTCTTCTTCTTTATCATCTCTTCTGCAGCTTTGACATTTGAAGGATCATAGCCGATCTTGAGGACCAGCTCCTCCAAAGTCTTAATCCTATTGTCCTTCGCAAAGGACAATATCTTCTCTAGCTTAAGTTGTGTCTGAGCATTGTTCAATGATACCTGTAATTTTGCTGCAGAAGCAGAAGCATGTGCCAATGTATGGAATACCATCTCCCTTGTCTTCTTGTGCAGATCCATTTGATCTGTTGGGTGCACGTCCTTCGTCTGGAATTCGAAGGTGGCCCTCTTGTAGTCTGTGATCACCTTGGGGTCTGGTACCTGTGCCTGGAGGAAGGCCATGTGCATCCTGCCCCTTTCTTTGTCAAATGCGGACATCAGCCTATGCTGCGCAGTGGACGACTGCTTCCGAAACTGAGCGTAAGTACTGCTAGTAAGGGTCTAATTTCTTTTCTTAATTAGCTCGTACTTTTCAAAAATGCTCAACTTGGGGCCAGTCTTGCCTTGTTGAGTGTCCACTAGAGAATCTGTGGATTTATTCGGTAATGATGGGGTGATGTCCTTAAAGGTGCTCGAACCGAAGGATGGAATCATAGACTTGGTCACTGTGGTAGGTGGAGTTTCTTTTTCTTCTGTCTGGCTGGGAACTGAAACTATCTTGGGCCTCTTCATGTGTAGCTGGAACTCTTCAGACGACACTTCCTTGATAGGAGGAGACGAATCTTGTCGAGGCCTTTTTTCCTTGGGGACCTGTGGCATGGACGTTGGTGGCACAAAAGTCGGAGGAATCTACTGCTCTACTTCAACCAAGGTGTCAGGCACCCACATAGTCTGGTTGGCGAATTTTTCAATCTCAGGCTTGGACTCATGAATGTATGGGATGTTTTTGTTCTTCACCCGCATTTCTGAGATGATCCTGCATGGGACGTAGTGCCATGGGAAGCTTAAGAAAAACTTCATCTCTTTCAGCATCCGGTCAGCTTCTTCCCCGGTGCCTCGACTGTTGCAAATGAAGGAACCAATCTGCCCCTTGATTCGAAGCGGATGCTTCTTCTTTAATGATACAAAATGAATATCATCAGAATTCATAATCTGCCTTATGTATTCTAAAGAAAAGATTCTTACAGGAAAATATTTAGGCAGCTTATAGGGTGCCAACTCGCACCCGAATACTCTGATCTCGGTGTGGTTCTGATATACGTACCAATCCCCGGTCTTTGTGTTGTCCGAGAGATGCAAGATTCTCTGGACCTCGTCGTTTATCCGAGGCTTGGGCCTGCCACTCAACATGCTTACCATAGGGTGGTAAAATAGGTCGATGAATGCTTTGAAGCTATATTCTGTGGAGTTATGCTTCAACAAAGAGGTCCATGCTGTGACTGGCTGAGGCCTTCCATCTGCGTCCATCTTCTGCATGGAAAAACTGAATTTATCTGCTTGAAAGTAGACAAACATGTATGCCAGTATAGACGAATATCTGAACATGCCTTCCGTGTCAAAATTCACGAACTATTCGTGAATATTGTCAGCCAAGAAGGTGTTGTAATCAAACTGTGTTGTGGGTTTTTCATCATTGGAGAAAATGGATAGAAAACCCAGAATGGGCTCATCTACCCACTGGTTGGAATAGTATCCTATCAGGGCACAAAGGGAGGAAATGACTTGGTTTCCCTTAGTGGAGAACATGGACGACGGGTAAGGGGGGTTGGTGGAAGGGAATTGAGCGGAGGTGGGAAGGAAAAGCTCAAATATTTGAGCTCTCTGGGGAAAATTCATCTTCTGATATAACTCTGTAAGGATTTCTAGGTTGAAAGGAGACGCAGACTCGACACGGGGAATTTGCATCATTTGGTCTATGTCTTCGGGCGTGATGAAGAACAGGGTGTCTCCGGATGAGGATATGATGGCTCTCTATTTGGGGATGTAATGAGCTTGGCATTTAAGTGCGAACTCAGGGAAATGGTGAATCTGGGGAAAAAGGTAAAGAGGTAAATTGGACTCCCAGATCCTAATTTCATCGCTCTAGTCCAGGAAAACCTCTCGAAGACATGACTGGAGGTCTGAAAAATCGAAATCACACTTGGTATCAGCGATCAATCTGTCTTTGTCGACCAATGGGATTTTGTCCAGATCGACAGGAGGCGGGAGAAAAGGATTCTCCTCTCCTTCTGTTTGTCTTGGCTTTGGCTCCATCTCTGCAACAGTGCCTGCAATAAACACGAAGTTAGTGGGGTCGACTGACTGTGGATGAAGGCGACGGGATGTAACGGAGGGGCTGGCTATGAGATTTTCTGGTGCGATGAGTGAACAACGAAAATGGAGGAGAACGGTAATTTTATTTAAAACTGGGGTCGGTTGAGCACAGGAGGTAGGTCAGCAGTATAATGGGTATGTTATCCAGTAATAAATGGACAACGGGCCACTTCGGGGTGAGATGGCAGGTGACGGTGGCCAAAACATACGGGTGGGTGACGTGGATGCTAGGGATTGGAGGTGAAAGTCGCAATAAGGGGTTGTCCATGAGTGAAAGGGGTAGGGGACTGAAAGCGGGGACTAACAGCAGTTATGGGATGTGACATAACTCGGGAAAAAGTGGAACAAGTGGAAAATGACGTCCATGAGTGACGGGGGCTGTCAGATAGCAGATGGTGATGGGACTTTGGGACCAATAGGCTGACACCACGTATGACAAGGGGCCCGCCAGAGGGGAAAAACTATTCTGGACCCCCCCCCCCTTGGTTAAAAGCAGATCACCAGGGGGGGTCCGAAATCCAATTAGGGTCGTTGATCTACGCGCCCTCTTCCTGGACGCATATCTTAGCGCGTCGTTTATCATTCATTCCAGACCCCCCCCCCTCCATTAAAGGCAGAACGGACGGGGGGGTCCAGAATCCAATCTAGATCGTGGATTTAAGCGCTTGTCCCTGGACCGTCCAGATCTGTGCAATTCTTATCACCGATTCTGGACCCCCCCCCCCTCGGTTAAAAGCAGAACGCTCGGGGGGGTCCAGAATGCTATGTGAGCCGTAGATCTGGGCGTCGCGATCAGGACCGTCGAAATGTGCAGGAGACATAAATCAGAAGCGAGGAACACATGTGCTGAGAGAACTTAGGATAAAAGCATGTTATGGGTTTTTTCCCCCAAATTTAAATAAACAACACCAAGGGGCTTCGACCAAACTATCCTCTAGGCTTCTGAGACATGGTGTGACATTTTACATCGAGCTGGTTTTATTGGAGTGAAACAACGAAGTAACTAACCTACATGCTAACCTATTTTCCTAGGACAGTTAACCCAGATTAAACTGTTGGGTTAAGAAATTACTCTACCCTGGGGCTATCTGACCAGGATTAGACAGTCTGGCCAGATTTATTCACTAATCTAAACTAGACATTTTGGCTAAGATTAAACTGTTTATCCAAATCATTCACTACCCTATCAACATCAAATTTAAAAGAACTTGGCCATGCTTGAAAGGTATGGACCAAGTTACCATTATTGCATGGGGATTTTATTTCAATTCTTTTATGCCCTCTTTTTCATTTTTCTTTTTTCTTTTTTCTTTTTTCCTTTTCCTTTTCTTTTTCTTTTTTCTTTTTTATTTTTCTTTTTAATTTTTTTTCTTTTTTCTTTTCTTTTTTATTTTTTCTTTTCTTTTTTCTTTTTTCTTTTCTTTTTTCTTTTCTTTTTCTCAAATTATTTGCAGAATGAAAAATCATTTATCCATCAAAAATACCAGAGATAGATAATATCCCAGTCACCAGTTGATTCCCATAACTTATGGGTTGATAACAGCGGCTCCACCTGGGGATGGTACTTTCCCTGTGAAGTGCCAAGAATCCTGGTTCCTGTAGTCCTGAAAATTTCTGTCTAGTAGCCTTCGTTGGTTTTATTCTCAAAAATTGGAAAAACAATGGTCAGCAGCTTAGGGCCTTCTCTTCGGGCTTCAACCAACTGTCTGATGTTCTTCACTCAGAAAATGCAAGAAAAATGAAACTCAAACTGGTATATACAATGGACAGTGGAAACTCGAATCTCTTACTGAGGTGGTACATAATGTTTCAGCATTCTGCCATTCACAGGTGCTCCTGGCAGATCTGATCCATCAGCATTGTTTAGCAAGAAAGCATTGTTTCCTCTGAAATCTTGGATCATGTATGGTCCTGTCCACAGATTGTCAAATTTTCCATGCTTTCCCTTGTCTTCATTTCTGGCATCCCATTTCAGCACCAAATCTCCTAATTCAAAATCATCTTCCTTGGTTCATTTGTCAAAGATCTTCTTAATGTTTCCTTGGAATACCTGAGTCTTGTTGAAAACCTCTTCTCTAGTCTGCTGCAAATGGATCATCTGGTTGATCCTTCTCTGTGAGTCATTTGGCTCAGCTTGTACCTCTTGAAGCAACTTCATGACAGGGACTCCTAAAGAAGTGGGGAAAACTGCTTTTGTACCATAGACCATCTGGTATGGTGACATACCAATTGACCTTTTGGTGGTCAGCCTGTCAGCCCATAAAGCAAACACCAACTTATTGTGCCATGATTTCTTGTTTTCCTGCAATGTTTTCTTGATGATATTTACCAAAGTTTTGTTTGAGAATTCCGCTAACCCATTCCCCTGAGGGTAGTAGGCTATGGAGTGCCCCAAACCAATGTGATACTGGTTGCAGAAATCTATGAGTTTCTTCGACCGAAAGGCAGCTGCATTGTCAGTTATAATCTTTCTAGGACAACCAAAACGAGATAAAATATTATTTTCAAGGAATTTGATAATAACAGAGTCAGTGGCTTGCCTGCTTGGTACTGCCTCGATCCATTTGGTAAAATAATCGGTGGCAGTAAGAATCCACCTATGTTGGCCTGAAGAAGGTGGGTGTATTTCTCCAATGAAGTCGAGCCCCCATTGTTGGAAAGGGGCCTCAACTGAGATTGGTTTCAGAGGTAGAGGAAGGAGTTTCCTTTTTCCTTCAAACAGTTGACACTGGTGACATGTTGTTACCTTCTGATGCACATCGGCGAACAGGGTGGGCCAATAGAATCCAGCTCTTAGTATTTTGTTGGCTGTGACCTTCCAGTTCAAATGGCCACCACATTCTCCTGCATGAGACTCTTGCAACACTTTATCAGCTTCATCTTTCAGTAAACAATTTAACAGAATGCCTGCAGGATCTTTCCAATACAAATTTCCTTCTAGAATACAGAATTTCAAAGCTTTCAACTTTAAAAACCTAGCTTTAGACTTAGTCAAACCAGGGGGAGCTTGTAAATTTTGTAAAATGAATATAAGGTCTGCATACCATGGAGAGTTGAGAAATACCTCTCTCACGTTTGGAGTCGCCATCTCGCCCTGTTCATCTGCCACATCTAGAAAATTAATGTCAAGAGCATGAAAGTTAGATTCAGCCATTAATTTAGCAAGGCCTTGACCTTTGATTAGTTTTGTGGGCTTAATCTCTATGTCATATTCTAAAATGACAGCAATCCATTTTCCCCTTCTTCCATCCGGATTGTCCTATGTCAAGATGTCCTTTACTACCGCGTTCGGAACATAAGCTATGGTGTGGGAATGGAGAATGTAGACCCTAAAGTCTTTTATGGCTTTTACCAAGGCAAAATCTTGCTTCTCCATTATCTTGTAATTCAGAGCAGCATCCCTTAACGCTTTGCTAAAGAAAGATATGGGATGTTCATACCCTTCACTGTTCTTTTGCAGTAACACCGTTGCTATAGTATGTTCAGAAGCGAAAGAAAAGAGATAGAAATCCTTAGTAAAATCCGGACTAATCAAAACAGGGGCTTATGTGAGTGCGCGTTTGACTTGTTCGAAAGATTGTCTAGACTTAGAGTCCCATTTTATTTTTACGTCCTTTTTAAGCATGTTTGTAATGTTCCTGAGGAGTTCTGCCAGATTGGGAATGAATCTTCACAGAAAATTAATTCTTCCGATAAAAGACTGTAGTTCTTTGAGGTTTCTTGGGTGTTCCAAATTTTGTATAGCATTGATTCTGCTAGGGTCTATTTTGATTCCATCTTTAGAGATGATGTGTCCCAACAGTTTTCCTTCTTCTAACCCGAAAAGACACTTCTTAGGATTTAAAGAAATCCCAAACCTCCTACATTTCTCGAAAACTCGTCTGAGGTTTCTTAGGTGTTCGTCATCAGATTGAGAAAACACAGTCACATCATCTAAATAGATGACAATAAACTTGCCTGATTCTTCCACGAAGGCGATATCCATAGCTCTCTGGAAAGTGGCTCCTGCGTTCATCAGACCAAAAGGCATTTTCACATACATGAAAGTGCCCCATGGTGTGGTGAAAGTGGTTTTGTCTTGGTCATCCGGGTGAACTACGACTTGATTGTAACCCGAGAAACCGTTCAGCAGAGAAATTCAACTAGACTCGACCACCCTTTGCAGGATGTGGTCCATTTTCGGCAAGGGGTAATTATCTTTCAGGGAGACTTTATTCAGATTTCAAAAATCTATGCAGAGTCTAATTTCCCTGGTTTTCTTACGTGTAAGGACCAGATTAGAGACCCACTTGGAAAAACGTATTGGAACTATGATCTTGGCATCGTACATTTTCTTGATTTCCTCCTCTATCAGAGGGAGAAACTTGGGATTTATCCTCCTAAGTTTCTGTCTAAACGGTTTTTGGTCTTCTTTTATTGGAATCCTGTGTTGTATGATGCTGGTGTCATAGGCTTTCAAATCTTCATAGCCCCAGGCAAAGACATCTGAATATTCTTTGAACAGTTCAATGTACTTGAGTTTTTTCTCTGGGGGTAATGATTTAGACAGTTTGACCATCCTAGGTTTCTCTTCAGTCCCTATATTACAGTCTTCTACCTCTTGTCCATGAGCTTCTATTTTTGGTTTTTTGGCTACGTCATTAGAATCGAACAAGTCCTCTAAAGGAACTAGGCCTCTAGGTAAAACATTTCTTTTCAACTGTAAAACGTCAGCATCCAATTCGTCATCGCCTAATTCTCCTAAATCTACGGTATTTACACTGTCAATTTCAAAATCAGAATTATTTACATTTTCATCTTCATTCTCTAAATCTATATTTGTACATTCAAAATCGTTTTTGCATTGCATAAAATCTTCAATTTGATCGTCATTACCAAACACTTGCCAATACCCAATATTGTCAGGAACGGTTGGTCTACATTTCACCTCAACAGTATATGGATGAGTCGAGCAGAAAGGAATCTTACAGGTGGCTGCTGAGGTGGCCAATCCGTCTACCAGAATATTCTGTCCTCTCGGAATTACCTGCAAGTCAACTTCAGTAAAACACCTCAAAGCATCAAGAACAACATTCCTATAAGCTCTAAGACGTGGGTGTTTCACCGCATACTCACCTTTAATTTGCTTGATTATCAACTCAGAATCACCTCTTACCATAATCTATTTAGCACCAACCTTTTTCAAAAGCTTCAGACCGAGCATCAAGGCTTCATACTCGGCAATGTTGTTAGTGCACTGGAAATTTAACTTGTAAGAATGATTTTCTGAGTACCTGTTTCTGTGATTGTGCAACCAGACTCCAGCTCCTGCCCCTTCTTTACTCACAGCTCCATCAAAATCCATGCTCCAAAAATCAGCGGGTAACTCTTCAGTTATCATGTTCTTCATCTTTGCTACGTCAATGCTTTATGGGCCTTCATCTTGACTAGATATGTCTTCCATCAGCTGAGTATCTTGTTCTTCCGTATCACCATCATTGTACAAGATGAACGAATCTAAATCGGAATGCGCAAAGTAAAGGGGATAATTGTGCGGTTTTTCTTGGCTACTGACCATGTACTTCATCAATGTTTCTCTGTACATCCTCCTCTGTTGCCCAAACACTGGGATAGTGGCATAAGACATATCCAACTGCAGGGTTCCTTTCAACTTCGCCCCCCAAGACAGGGATAGCAACATTCCATACTTCGGCGGGATGTCTGCAACCACCACATCCATTACCATGCTCTTCGCAGGAATCTGAACCAAGGTGATGCATAGATCCTTGATCAAACCAATACATTTGACTTTATTAGAGTCGAAAGAGTGTAAATCCTTGTATGGTCCGGTGACCTCCAGTCCCATTTTTTCCATTACTGCTTTAGGCATCAGATTGTGGGAGGCACCCGAATCTAGCATAGTGTTATGCAAGATCAAGTCATGTATGTTCAAACTGATGTAAAAAGGAGCGACCTCACCAGTATCATCTCGACCATCTACTTCAGGTCCGAAAAGAAGCTTGGGTCGATCATCAGTAAGGTTCACAGTGTCTGAGTGACTTGTTGATCCAATGGTTAAGGCTTTCGTGCCTATGTTAGGTTCAATGGCCAATGCTTTAATCACCTGTGAACGATAACCACCTCTGTTCATCAACTCTGTAAGTGGGATGGGAATTTTTATTTTGGCCAATTCCCCCTCTAGGCTAAAGGGTGTAGGAGTTCTGCCTTGGCTCATCATTTTTGGTTTGTCCACCAAATTCTTCTGCTCAGAAGTACTCGGTGGATTAATAGGTGAAACCTCGGGCTGTGATGGCCTTTTCAGAATGGTGATGTTTTTCTTCACGGGAGCTTCGACTTTACTCTTCTCAGGAATCTTCTCAGAAGTAGTCTTCTCAGGAGTTTTCTCAGTAGATGGCTCAGGGATCTTCTTGGTCTCGATTACCTTCTGTGTTTCAGTCGTCTTTTTTGGGGAATTCCCTTCTTTCTTCTTACTCCACAGATTGTACTGATGGTGTACCTCCAAAATAGCATTTTCAAAGGCCTGTTGTTCTGCATCTTTAGCTTCTTCACTTACTTTTGTTTGGTTTAGAAGAAAGAGTTCCTGCTCTTCTTGGGTAAGGAAGATAGCTTCGTTGTCGTGAATGCCCATGAGGTTGATGTGAGTGTCCTCCAATTCCTCAACCACCTCCCCTCCTTCATCAACATAGTTTTCTTGCAATGGAGGTCTGATCTGCTGATCTGGACCTCTCTGTTCTCTTTGATCTCTAGGATCTCTCTATCTGATTTGAGGAGGGTTTCTCCTGAAGTTGGGATTCCGAACCTGAGGAGCAGGTGGGTTGTATCTTGGAGGATTTCTATCTGACACCATAAATCTTTCCATCATTAGTTCTACTACTCTGGTCAAAGAATCCAATCTGGAATCTGTGTTCGACGTAGAAAGTTCTTCTTTAATTTTGACTCTTCTTTCTGACCTTTGACGTGCCCGTTTTGCCAATAGATTGGCCTCTACACTTATAGCACTTTTCTGCATGTCCTCCAGGGTGGCAGAATTTCTTTCTCTTAGTTGGTATGACATGTCGGCATCAAATCCATCAGGGAATTTAATCAATGCTAGACCCTGTGGAGGTTTGATTTCAGTTGGGATTGCATTGTAGAGGTTGTTGAAACAGGTGCAGTAATCTTGTACCGTCTCACCTTGATTTCTTCTTATATTCTCGTATTCTGACAGTATTTGGAGAGGGTTTTTCTTTACCTCCCATCTGTCAAGAAAACTCCTTTGGAACGCGATAATGTCAGGGACTGAGGCAGCTGGTAAAGCTTTGAACCATTTTTTGACGTCACCTATCAAACTTTGGGCAAACAATCGCATTTGAACGTCAACCTCATCAACTTCTTGCAGGTCAAAATAATCATTCATTTTGTCGACATGTTGTTGGGTGTTTAAAGCTCCTGTTGCGTCGAACTATGGAAGTCTAGTTTGATAATCTTGGGGCATGTCATGAAGCGACGCAGCCAACACCAAAGGAGCATATCGAGCTGCCATGATGGGTGGAGGAGGTGGGATGACAACCTAGATGGTCGGCGAGGTAGCGGCTGAAGACGAGGACGAGGAGGGACTGGATAGTGCTGAGAGAGTGACCTGTGGTTTAGTCGTGGGAGACTGAACTTCGGGGGTTCGGGGTTGCAACATAGTTGGGTCAAAAATTATTCTAGTCACAGAACTGTTGGACCATGTTCTAACCAGGCTTCACTGCGGACAAGTATCGAGGTCAGGATTCTGAGAGGCAACAGGTTTCTCTGAAAAGGAAGGAGACTTATGAAGGGGAATATGACTCACTGAATCGACAGCTAAGGTATTTCTCCTGAGCAATTGTTCGGGGTTATCTATCACTATTGCGGGTTCTGGGTTTGGTTGACATTGAGTATGAACTTTCTTGGGAGCCAGAACTCTTTTTGGTTTAT
>ML817327.1:332640-343743 GCA_009831015.1 Picea engelmannii
GCTGCTCGATTGGAGGTTGCCCCCTCGAAGAGGCCTGTGAACATTGCTATCTGAATCCAGTGCTATTTCTGTTCAAGTGCTATTTCTGTTGCTATTTCGTATATCATTTCTGTGTATTGTGAAGATTATGCTGGATATTTTACGGTTATTCTGTTATTTCTAGCATTTCGTTTCTGTTCTGCATATTTTATATATTTGGTATCTTGCAGAGGGCCATCCACCTAGCTTGTCTGACATTGAGATTTGGTTGGTCAAAGATATATCGCAATCCACAGTGGTCTGTCATAAGTACAAATTTCCTTCCCATGAGGTAATGTCTCCACATTTTTAAGGCGTGCACTATGGCGTCCATCTCTAGATCATGGGTCACATAGTTGACTTCATGCTCATTCAATTTCAGGGATTCATAGCAGACTACACTTCCTCCTTGCATAAGGACTCCTCCGAGCCCTTCCTTACAGGCATCTGTGCACATGAGGATGTCATTTTCGGGATCAGTGATCTTCAGCATGGGTGCATGGGTCAGAAGGTGTTTCAAGGATTGAAATATTTCTTCACATTCTTGTGTCCACATGAATTTAGCTCCCTTATTCTGGAGGGTAGTGATTGGACAACCAATCTTGGAGAATCCTTTTATAAATCTCCTATAGTATCCTACTAAGCCCATAAAGGATTTGATATTTGAAACGTCCTTTGGGGTAGGCCATTCCATGATAGACCTGATCTTTTCCGGATCTACTGCTACTCCCTCTTCAGATATGACATGGCCCAAGTAATGTATTTTCTTCTGGAAAAAGTCGCACTTGCTAAATTTGGCATAGAGTTGATGTTATCTTAGCACTTGAAGCACAAGTCTAAGATGTTCCTCATGTTCCTCTCTATTCTTGGAGTAAATTAATATATCGTCAATAAAAACCAGTACAAATTTGTCTAGGAATTTGCTGAGCACATTGTTCATCAAGCACATAAAAGTGGCAGGGGCATTGGTCAATCCAAATGGTACTACCACAAACTCATAGTGACCATATCTCGTCTTGAAGGCAGTTTTGTGGATGTCTTCACTCTTGATTCAGACTTGATGGTATCCAGATCTCAAGTCAATCTTTGAGAAAATGGAAGCACCTCCCAATTGATTGAACAGGTCATCGATCCTGGGTAAGGGGTACTTGTTCTTTATGGTTACCTTATTGAGTTGTCTATAATCTATGCACAGTCGGAGGGTACCGTCTTTCTTTTTTACAAATAGGACTGGTTCTCACCATGGAGACACGCTGGGTCAGATATAGCCTATGTCCATCATTTATTTTAGTTGTAATTTAAGCTCAACTAGCTTAGGTGTGCTCATCCTATAGGGTTTCCTAGACACTGGCACTACTCCCAGTGAAAGTTCTATCGAGAAGTCAATGTCCCTTCTCGGAGGTAAACCCGGTACCTCTTTCGAAAATACATCTCTATATTCTCTTAGTGTGGGGTGGTCTTCGAGGCTTGGTTTGTCATCTTCAACTGATTCCAACACTTGTATCGCATATAATGGACATCCCTTTCTGCAATACTTTCTCATTTGAAGGGCTGATATTCGTCTCACCGAGTCAGGTTTTTGGATCCCTTCAAGGGTTGTCCTTATTCCTTCTTCACTTACACATTCTAAGGTTTTATGGTAACAATCCAGTCTAGCATTATATGTGGCTAGCTAGTCCATACCAATCAACAGGTCATATGATCCTAGGGGTAATACGTTAAGGGTTGCTTGGGTGGGGAATTCACCCATAGTGAATTGGCAAACTGGTATGACCTATGCTACCTTTCTTTTGGTTCCAGTGGCTAACTATACCAACCATGGCTTAGCATGTTTATGTGGCTATAATTTACACTTATCAACAACCTTAGGGGATATATAACTCAAATTTGAACCGGGGTCAATTAAAATAGAAACTAGATGGTTGGTGATCATACCTTCCATGTCCACCACTGTAGCTTGGTGGTCAGCTTGTTTATTATCCACAGCTGCATAAATTTGTGGAATACTTCTGGCCACATCATTGATGGTGGTAGCTTCCTGAACGTTGTAAATTCTTCGACTGTTCTGTTGTCAGTGCGGGCAGTCCCTCAGTAGATTTTCTTCTCCACAACCCCAACATTTTAAGGGTTCTCTCTTCAGGTTATCAATCTTTCCTGGGGCAGATCCAAAAGGTTTATTTCCACTCTGGAAGGGGAAATTCTGTTGGTGTACACTTCGGGTTGGGAAGCTCATCCTTGAGTCTTTTTTATAGTTTTTAAATCTTGGGGATTTAAACCCCTTTTTTCTGGAATCCCGAGCTATTCTTCTTCTTCCAACCTTCACGAGGTTTTGTCTGATGCCCAAGCTATTCATAACAATATCTTTCCTTTCAGATAGTATCTTCTAGGGTCTTTGGCTCATCAAACTCAATTCTATTCTAATAGTCCTTAGTATCCCACTGATGAATCGTTGCACCTTTTCCTTTTCTGCTTTTATATAGGGTACGTACCTCAGCAATTCGAGGAATCTTCTGACATATTCCTCTATGGTGCGTTGCCCCAGCTTGAGTTCATAGAATTCTTTAGTCTTTTCATCGAAATATTTTTCTGACAGATACTTCTTCCTAAAGTATTTCTCAAACCGTTCCCAAGATAGGTCTTCTTCATGAATCCCTTTTACATTCTTAAGGTCTTCCCACCAAATGGAAGCTTTCCCATTTAGGTTGAAAGTGGCTACTCGGGCCTTCAAATTTTCTGAGAAGTCATGGACTTTGAAATACTTCTTTAGTCCAAGCAGCTAGGCCTTCGCTTCCTCTCCCTTCTTTATTTCACTGTCGAAAGAGGGTGGTTTGGCCTTCTTGAATTCTTCGAGATAATGATTTTTGGAATGATTTGGCTTCTTCCGTTTTCTTGAGGAATAAGAACTAGTTCTGCTACTAGAAGATCCCTCTGAGTCGCTAGTTTCCTTTCTAGAGGAATCATCCGACGCTTCTCCCTTATCTCTGGGGTGAAACTTTCTCGAGGTGCTCTTCCCAGTGTGGCCACTCAAAATACCACGTTTTTGTATCTCAAGTGGACTTTGACTTTTCTTTTTCTGTCGTCGGTCCACGTGATTGATGTCAGGTCCATGTTGCAATTATATTTGTATGTCGGATAAGCTCTGCAGCAAGACTGCATTAATTTCTATTTGCTTCTCTTGCTCTTTTATCAACCTCTCGTTGTCAGCCTTGCAGCTCTGTAGTTCGACCATGAGGCTTCTCACAGTCTCAGCTAGATCTGGAGGGGTTTCTACCACTCTCCTTTCGTCAGACTCTTCGTCTCTATTGTGGGAGCCATCCCCCACTTCGTGGTGCATCACCATTCTATGTGTTTGCAGTTTCCCGTGATTGATCATCCAATTTTTGTGCAAGAAAAACACTTATTTTTAGTCAACATTATATTCATTCACAATCAGCGCATAATTCATAATTTTCAAATTCATACACACAATAGGAATTTTTATTCTGAACTTCGGCTTTTGATAAGGGGGGGTTAGGATAGAGAGTTACTCCTTTTAAGACTAATTTAGATGGAGTTTCTTCACAACTCTTCCATGAGCCCAAGTAGGCTAAATGTTGTAACCATGCTCTGATACCAATTTTTCACACACCCACTACAAAAACTAAGATTTTTCGTCTTTTTTCTCCTTTTTCTCGAGGGACAAAATCTCTGAAATTCTATGGGGCCTAGCACAGACCCTCCCTTCCCTTATGCTCCCCCATGTGATCATTGGCTATGACCACAGACCTTACCAAAAAGGCACTTCTGGCTTTCATGATTCGGGGAATCATGATGCAAGCGTTCCCCTGTTCTTTGTCTTTCGAAATGCCGAAACCCGAAAGGGTCTAATAGATCCTTAGCTCCTCCCTTGGGTCGCTTTTCATACAACCGATCCTATGACCTGGCATTGTTCCTCTAAATTCTTTTGGGGTTTCATGATTTGGGAAATCATGATGCAAGCGTTCCTCCTTTCCTTTTAAAATCCCCAGAACCTGAAATCCCAGTATCATCCGGATCTATGGTCCAGATCGTCGACTTGATCAACGACCCGGGTTAAATCCTGACACTCTACCTTTCAGTATTTTTGGCGAGGTCTTCACTCCTATTCCTCTGTTGTCCAGAACCCCGGTGGGCTTAGATCTTCGCCTCACATCCCTACAAATGGGTGGTCCAGATTCTTTCAGGACTCCTCCTCCTCGCTTGCCGAAACGCCGAAACACCAAAACCTATTCACGTTAAACCATTTCGGGGTTTCTCATATCGGGATTTCGCAACTGGAAAATACAAGGGAACTTGCCCTTGCGTTTCTCGGGTGCCGAAATGCTGAAACACCAAAACCTATTCACGCTAAACCATTTCAAGGTTTTGCATATCAGGATTTCACGACTGGAAAATACAAGGGAACTTGCCCTTGGGTTTCCCGGGTGCCGAAATGCCGAAACACCAAAACCTATTCATGCTAGACCATTTCGGGGTTTCGCATATCGGGATTTCGCGACTGGTGAATACAAGGGAACTTTCCCTTGGGTTTCCCGGGTGCCGAAACACCAAAACCTATTCACGCTAAACCATTTCGGGGTTTCGCATATCAGGATTTCACGACTGGCGAATACAAGGGAACTTGCCCTTGGGTTTCCCGGGTGCCGAAACACCAAAACACCATAACCTATTCAAGCTATACCATTTCAGGGTTTCGCATATCGGGATTTCATGACTAGAAAATACAAGGGAACGTGCCCTTGGGTTTCCCGAGTGACGAAATGTCGAAACACCAAAACCTATTCACGCTAAACCATTTCGGATTTTCTCATATTGGGATTTCGCGACTGGCGAATACAAGAGAACTTGCCCTTGGGTTTCCCGGGTGCCGAAACGCTGAAAGACCAAAACCTATTCACGCTAAACCATTTTAGGATTTCGCATATCGGGATTTCTCGACTGGCGAATACAAGGGAACATGCCCTTGGGTTTCCCGTGTGCCGAAATGTCGAAACACCAAAACCTATTCATGCTAGACCATTTCGGGGTTTCACATATCGGTATTTCACGTACCAGGATTTTGCAACTTGCGAAGACATGGCATTCATACCATTGGGTTTCCTAAGTGCCGAAACTTCGAATCCCATTTGCTTCGCGACAGGGGCAAGGTAAACTTACAGATTTACTTCAATGGTATTCTTTTCAAGGGATTCACTCTGACTCTGGAATGCGAGGGAACTTTCTTGAAAAAGGTGCCTTTGGGAGGATGAACCGGGGCATAGCACAAGTCAAGTTAGATGGGTCAGTCCTCAAGGTAACGGACTCATATCCTGAACTCAAACATTTTATACATTAATCAATTTGTAGTTATATCAGTATAAGCATGCATCCATTATTTCTAATCAAAACACAAGGAAAACACTTCTATACAGAAACTATTTACGAGCGTATAAAAATGAGCATGTGATCGTGACATTCAATTCCAAATGCAAGACATAACACTTATCAGAAATTTCAAACGTGATGTGAATGCTAAGAGGGGTGCTCATTTCCACCCAACCGTAGGCTCAGTGACTCCAAACAGATTTACCACTAGCCACCCCCGAGCTAGACCACGATACTTGAGGTTCAATTTTCTGCTTCTGGCTCAACGGAAGTCATGGATGAAGGTTACTCTCCTCCTCCTCTGTTTAGAACTCCCTATGTTTCCAGAGTTTCTCCAATTCTCCCCCATGATCCCTGTCACGCACGTTCTCCTCTCCTCTTTTTTTCCTCCCCTTTACCACACTTCCTCTCTTGCCTTTTCTCTGCAAGATTGCGTGCAACACGAAATTCCCCATCCGCGGTCAGGTCTGGGAGTTGTTATAGATGGGTGGTTCACCCCCATCCCCTCATTAACTCTTGAGGAGCCTCCCCACCTACCAATCTGACGGGAAATCCATTCTGGGGTCAGAGAGTAGCTTTGGTCTTTGAGCAATTAAAACCAGTATGGTACTGACTCGGTGTAAGTTAACGCAACCATTCCAGGTCCCTTCCACCACCTCTCATTAGCCATCGTGGTCTCTTTTAGCACATCCCCCTCCCAGCAGCCATGCAACACATATTTGTAACATAATTTACATTCATCGACCTTTCATAAAAATGTCCGTCAAATCAAACATTCACGTCTTTGAGTTTGCCATAGTTCTTGTCCAATATAGTTATTTTTATAGATTGGGGGAAACAAGGTGTTACAAACAAGTTGGTTGATATGATAGTGGTAGTCACAGGTTGATGTGACAGTGACTGTGATAGGTTGGTTGATGTGATAGTGACAATGACGGGTTGGTTAATGTATTAGCGACATTGGAAATGACAATATCAGTGGTAGTGACAGTGATTCTACACTTATATTTCAAGCCTACAGGATGAGGCAAGGAAGGGGGTTGTAGCCTCCTTCCATTTGGTGTCGGATAACTCATGGAGTTAGATTTTCCTTTAGGTTAGTGCCTTTGAATCAAGGGGTCATAGCCTCTTTCTAATTGGTACAGGAGAAATCAAGGAGTTGGTGCTTCCTTCAGGTTGGTTCCTATAAATCAAGGTGTCATAGCCTCCTTCCGGTTGGTGTTGGAGAACTTAGGGAGTTGGTGCTTCCTTGAGTTTGGTATATGTAAATTAGGGAGTTGGTGCCTCCTTCTAGTTGGTCCTGGAGAATTTGGAATTTGGTTGTTGGACCTTGACCAAGTTTTGGATATCCTTGGTCATGTTTGACCTCTTTTGGGACTTCGATAGGCTGGTCGAAGGCGATGCGCAAGTTGAAGCGGAGATCACAAGATATCGACCCCTTTTAGGACAGTTTTGGGATTAGGGTTTATGTAACGGGTATGGGATGTCAGCCCATGGGTTTACCCATGTTTGGGCCCATTTTGTAATGTATAAATAGATATCTAGGAGATGTAGGAAAGGGTTAATGTGTTAAGTGTGAATAGTTTAGGATTCTTTGTGCATACCATGTGTTAAGAACTTGCAGAGCTAAGTGCAAGTGATTGTAAGAAGATTGTGTATAGACAGTAAGAAGTCTTTGTGCTTAAACCTAGCTCGGGGAGGGAGGATTTGGCGACGTGCACACAAGATCTCTTGTCCTCTATGGAGTAGGGTTTTGATGCTCTTTGCTTGTAGAAGATTGAGAGAAGATAATAAACAAGAGAAGAGTTGGTGGACGTAGCCCCACACTGGGTTGAACCACGCATATCCTGTGTTATGGTTGCTTTATGCATTCTAGTTATTGTCTTGTGTATATAATTTAATCTTAAGTGCAGTAATGAATGTTTAGATGAATCTAGTATGATAGCTTAGTTCTTAAATGATGTGAATAAATGCTAGATATAATCTTTTTCCATGTGCTAAGTGATTAGATGTGATAGATCTGGTAGAATACTGCGTTGTTCTGTAATTAGGGTTTGGATCTGCAATGTGAATAAGGGTTAATTATTGATGAATGTTAACTGCTAAGTGCTTTGTTAAGTGGTATAATCACAGATCTGTGTCCCAACTAGGTCGCAGACATTTGAGTCTTGCAACCACCCCTGCCTCTACCTCGAGTGAGACTTCATGTGCTTCGCAGGTGTTGCCGGAAGGGCCGGTAGTTAGGGTTTTTTTGGTGCATTATTGAAGCGTTGAACCCTGGGTCTTCCCTGTGCCAACAAATGGTTCCGTTTTCGGGACCTGAAACTGTGATTACTAGGAACTGAAGAAAAGAAAGCTATGTGGGTAGATCTATGCTTTAGTGTGCAATATTGACTTGCGAAGCTCTATGCTGAGAACAGAAGTCCAATCTGAAGAAAAGAGGTAAGATATTGAAGATTTGTGCTCTGAGAAAGGTAAGATAAGTGAAATTTTTTGTTTCGAAAGAATGAATCTGGGTATGTTTGATAAATTTTGTCCTAGTCTGAAAAATAGGGCACAGTTAGAAGAAAGAAGATTTGATATGAATAGATCTGATAGAAGCTGTTATCACTCCATGAAACTCTCCTAGGCTGTAATTCAAAGATGCCTAGTAACCTAATCTTTTTGGAAACTATTTTCTCAATATTAAGTGTGGGTTTTGGATCAAGATGAATATCTTAAACTCTAGATTATATTCTCAAGACAGTCTTAACTATAATCATGCAACACAAGGCCTTCAAGTGCTATTGTCAGATAGGTTTGTATAACAAATGGATAAGAAAACTAATCAATTAACCAAAACATACATAAAACCATATATATGATGGGTCAACAAACTAGCCAAGGATGCTTGTGATTCTTTCTTAACAATCAAAAGTAAGATGACAGTTACCATAGGATCATTAAACAGAGACAAAAGAACTAATTCCACTCATAAGCATAGACAAAGATGAAAGAAGGTATGATAGTAACAAATGAAAGAAGCTTGCAGGTTGATATATTAAAGAAAGTGTCTTTCATACAAAACAGTAGCATACAAAACTCAAAATCAAACCTCTAGTTCATCTTCTATCTTTAGCTTTATAGCTTTACAATGCAGTTTTGAGATCCTAAAAGCATGGATCAGATATGCTAAAGATAGAAAGTCAAAATTCAGTTTGCAAAAGATAGGGAATGATCCCCAAAATGAGGTCAATCCCACATTTCATGGTCTTCATATCTTGTAGAGTCCTTGTGCAGTGCAGAATAGCCTTCCAAGGCTGAGTGATGACTCTTCCAAGAGATTAAATTCGAATTTGCTGAGGTGTGCAAAAACCATGATTTTCTGCCTTTGAAAAAGGTACCAAAAATGATTGAAACACCTCTTCTTTCCCTTATCCATCAAAAATATCTATTGAATCTAACTTGATAATTCGACAAATGTCCATTCGAAGAGGTTTCAAACCATTCCAACTCAAAAAATCCCAATCTGGGCAAAAATTTGGTCATTCTGGCAGTGACAAGCTTTCGGTGGTTAACATAGAAGACTTCTGGGTGATTTAACTACCGAAAGCTCTGATTTTGGTGGTTAATGAATAGTTGAAATGTTCTCTTAAGCCATCGAAAGTCTTGTCTTCAAAATTGCAAAATACACAAAGCCTTCAATATTTTACTCTTCTGGCCAAAGTTCTGATGCCTCAATAAGAACCTTGGTGGCCATATTCTCTTTCATCATGTGTTGATGACATCTGCTCTGTAAGACACTGCATTTCATTTTGTAAGCATTCTACAGTGCTTGCTTTTTCAACATCTTCACATAACAGGGGATGTTGTTTTCTTTAAAGTTTCCTCCAATTTGCAGAGATGATAGTTGCTTCCTTGGAGCCTTCAGAAACTACAAATCTGGATGTGAGAGTTGAGTGGATGTTTCACATACATCTTGCTTCTAAAAATCTGATGAAAGAAGTTTTGTCAACTTTCACAATTTGCAGCTTTATCTGAATTCAATCAAAACTTTTTATTACAATGAAACAAAATATCCATGTCTCTGCTTTAACAAAGGCATTCATAGTTAGATAAACACATTCACATGCCCCAGCTGTCGTTTTCTCAACGAAGACCTGTCAAAAACTACCATTATCTTAATGAGATGTCCAAACTTATGAAAATGCCTTATACAAACCCTGGATTTGAACTATGCAAGATGAAGGCTCGGATCTTTAGTTCTATCATTGCTTCTTGTCATTTTCAGCAAAAGAGATCCATGTACACCAATAGGCGCAAGCATCCCAACAATTCCTTTGAATCCATATAGAGTTGAATTACTAAAAAAACAAAAACCTGATATCCTGCACCCATCAAAAGAAACCAAGCTCTTGAATGTGAGCTCTGGGAAGTGAATCTGCCACATCAAGCTTTAGAATGGCTGGTCGAAACTTCAGATGTGCTTATTGTTCCTGTTAAGCCCTAATATTGGCTCATTACCCCTTAATTGGGGCATATTAGATTAGTAATGTTATTTATTACCCATTAATTGGGGCATATTAGATTAGTAATGTTATTTTATTTATGTCGGCTTTAGGCCATTAGTTGTAATTATACCTCCTAGTTTCCTATATATACCAAGGAGACATTTTCATTTTGAATCATCTTGTACTTGAACATTTAAGTGGGGTAAAAGGACGTTGCCCCCTCGAAGAGGCTTATTATCTGAAATTCTCTCTTTTTCAAGGCGTTTAGTACTTTTCCTGAGGTTTTTCTATGCTATATTGATGTTTGGTTCTTAACATATGGTATAAGAGCTCAAGGTCTTGGGGTTTCACTGCTACATCTGAGACACCGTGGAATTTTTGCTATAACTTTTTTTCTACAATGTTTCAGAAGGAACGGATTGGAGGATATTTAGTAGACAGATCAAGGTACGTTGGATTCAAAATTCATCTCTTGAGGCCTTATACTTTAATAGATACAGCCTGTACAAGATAGGGTTCTGGAATCATCCTGAAATGAGTCATTGCGGAATTTTCGCTATAAAAACATTTCTGTAACGTTTCAGACCCTGAAATATGGAGGCCATTTATAGAAATTAGTAATGCATCTGTGGTAAAAATTTCCACTTCTGGGTCATCTTAAATTTGTAGATACACCCTATGTAAGATAGGGTATCTGACTAGTCCTATTGACTAGTCTCAAGAAGGTGTTCCGGGTAAAACAATCATAACTTCTTCCTAGAGTATCCAAATTGCGTGGGACTGGTTGCATTGGATCGTGGACAGTATGTAGTATTTTGGGTGTGAGTTTCAGAATTTTATATCAATTAGTTTGTGCGGGGAACACTACACAAGTGAGATCTCCTGGAAAGGCCAAAAATCGTCAAGTTGTGGAGAATTTACCATAAATTCCACCTGGCACATCCAATTTTGATCAGAGCTATGGCATTGTAGAGAATAAATATCATAGAAATACATAAGATAAAGTTTAATACCCAGAAGGGCCGAAAATT
The DNA here is from genome assembly GCA_009831015.1 of Picea engelmannii. NCBI lineage: Eukaryota > Viridiplantae > Streptophyta > Pinopsida > Pinales > Pinaceae > Picea > Picea engelmannii. The sequence continues at coordinate 343,562 of ML817327.1, forward strand.
GGGAGATACAACAGAAGAAATATTGTCTAGCAGAACCACCTCAAAATCAAGGTTCAAAAGTGATACTTGGCCAACATGCCACCCAAAAAGGGAACTTCTGCACCAAATAAGCCTCCAGAAAATCCTACTTGGACTCTTGATGAAGGTGAAGAAATGCGTAGGGACATAAATGAACTACAAAA
>ML817328.1:38733-54649 GCA_009831015.1 Picea engelmannii
ATGGCCTGATACTCTTCACCTTTTGGCTGAAAGGAAAATCCAAAACCTTTCAAGAAAATCCTTAGGAAACAAAAATCTAAAAGACTACAAGTTTTCTATCTTAAACTTGTAATATTTTTTTTTAAAGTCTGTTTTCTGGTAGGAAACTCAGGTTTACTTGGGCGACAATGTTCTGTACTTTAATTAAAAATATGGTTTAATTTTTCGAACACTTTCCTCAAAATTTTAGATATAATACATACTATGTTAAATATAGTTCTCATACCATGTTAAATGTAGTTAAAATACAAAACTGAAATTTTAGTTTAAAGACCTGCAATTCTAATTGGAAAAGAATGCTTATAGTGGAAAAGAAGAGAACTATTATTTAACTAGCGGCTTTGCCACAGGGCTGGCCCCCCGTAGCCAAGTCACAGTCTATGGGTTGTGACTTGGTCGCGGGGGGCCAACCCTATGGCCAAGCCGTGGGGGTGCCCATGGCTTGGCCATAGGGATCGCTCCCCGCATCCAAGTCATAGTGACAATAGGAATTTTAATTCAATTAAAATTTAAAATTACAAAATTTAAATTTAAATTTAAAACATAAGTTTAGGATTACCTCCAGCTTTGACCACCCGTCCACCCACAGGAACTCCCGCCAACATGACCGCGCCAAGATCTATCACTCCACACCAAGAGCTATCACTCCGCGCCAAGATATATCACTCACCATCACTCACTAACACTCACCAAGAACCTACTTACACTCACCAAGATCTCAGAAAAGAGTAACAATTATCATGTGCGGTAAATATATAAACAGTTTTTCGGCCAAAATATCTTTCAACCGAAAAGAGGTTATCGGATGAAAAAATTTCGTTCGGCTAAAATTCTACACAAAATAAAGGGTGTCGTCACTGTACTGTTTGATTTGATGTTCAAAGCTTTGACCGAAAAATATTTTGGCCAAAAAAAAGTATTAGTTCGGTCGAAAAAACATCTTTCAGAATTTTGGAGATCTGATTGTCATGAAAGTGTTACCCACCTCCATGAATTTACCCAATAACAAAGAATGTGATCTAATGATCGAAAATAATCCATTAGAGATTCCTCAAACTAAATGGTTTTTAATGGTTTATACATATGAATTTCATTATTATAGTATTTCATTTCCATTACTCTACTATAATTGCAACTTCTCCATCAAGTACCAAATTCCCACAAGGGATTTGTGAAATAGCCAAAAAATAAACTTCCAAGTGTTGATATGTCAAAACTTGTAAAAGGCTTGCTAAGTTGATAGAATTAATCATTGTGAAAAACTTTTATGTCTAAAAGAATGTGATAACTATTTGTTGTACACCTTAAAATGGTGCAATGATAATCACACTTAAAAATATGAAACTACCGAGAATTCATTGAAATTAGGTGATTAACCATATATCGAACTAATGATCATTTTTCTTCTCATTAAGAAAAGTGAGATTAGACTTTCTTCCCCTTATTTTATCCCCATGAATTTCTAGTACCAACTACAAAAGAGAAAGGATGAGATAAATATGTGTGATGGACTTTTCATGAATACTAGTATAATAGATTATTTTCTCCCTCTTAAATATACTACATTGAGAGTAGGTGTTGCTACATAAATAACACAACCTTTCATTTTCGTTGATTTTTTTTTTGTAAATAAAAATATATATTACCTTAACATAGCAGAAAACTTACGTGTCCAAATATAAATGATAACATGTCAATTGTTCTACCGCCGTGGTGGAAACCAGAATGCATGGACGTGAAAATTGTTCACAGATCCAAATCTTAAAGAAAAAAAAGTGACAACTATCGACATATAAACAAGGAGATTTGCCACATGTTATACCACTATCGTGGAAACCAAAACAGGAGGTGAATTGAATTCCCCGACCACCTATCAGACTTGAAACTATTGGACCTGAACCAGAGACTAGTGTAGGAAAAATTCACAAAACTTTAGCCATTAAAATAAAGAAATAAACCTGTGAGAATTCTATGCATGTGGCGAGCCCGGGCTTCCATCTTGATGGAGTCTCAAGGTGAAGGGATGGTAGCACTTTAGGCAGTGACTCCTCTCAGGCTCGCCTAATAGGGAATCATACAAGCCATCCAGATGTTTGTTGAAGAAACTATGGTGGTGCCACTGCTCGGCCAGGTCCCTTCTCATCTCAAAGATTGAGACCAGGTGGTCTTCCATGAGTCTGTAGGATTCTGGAGGTGGGTAACTATGGTACTCTTGGGCCTGGTTCTCTTCCAAAGTGGAAGTGATGGATTTATAGGCAACAACATATTCCATGATGGGGTCTTCTTCCATGGAGGTTGCGGAGTTGTGCTCTAAGTGGTCCTTCATAGGTAAGGCTTCTTCTTATACTATGAATATTGTTGCAACTGACTCCTAAAATGGACTGGGATGCAAGTGGCAGGCTAGTTCTCTAGGGTTTTTGAATATAGGAAGGGAAAGAATGCCACCCAATTGGGCAAAAATTATTCTTCCATGGGGCATCCACCTTGGAGACTCTCAGTGTTGGGAGGACGTCGCTCCTGATGAGCCTAAGTTATCTAATTTTTCCTAGAGGAACCCAGATGGTTGGCAGGTCTCAGTCCATGGTGAGGCCAAGGCTCTGAAGGAGCCTACGTAGGCCATTTCTTCACCGAAGATCCCAGATGGTCTCCGCCTGGCGTGAGATATTGAGAGGCAGGCCTTGGGCGGTTGTGCCAGCCAAATCATAATGCAATGGGTTGGTATGTTTGAACTTGAAATTCAAAATTTAAATGCCATCCCTCCAACCTACCACCTCCCATTTGTTGCGGAGCATATTCCAAAAACACACTTGTTTGTAGAGAAGCACTACATTGACCAAATCCCGCACAAGATCAACACAAAAATATAGCAGATCCCACCCTAAATCCAACAACCCCTATTGCAACTTCCTGCTCAGGTACTCTTGAAAGAGATAATCTTGGTCTACCCAACATAGAAAAAGACTTACCTAAGAATTGGCATGTGGTAGTGGATGACAAAGAACTAACTCAAATCAAATCATTAGGTGAACAAAATGATATGGAATGGAATTATACTGTTAATCTTGCTACAACCACAAGGTGTGTAACATCCCTGACCACCAACAACTTGAGAAATGCTACCAGGCAGAAATACATACATACATAGATAAATTTAACATGCATTTCATTCGAAGTAAAACACATAACACAGTGTTATTGCTATCATACAGATTCAAATGTAATAGCCAATAATTCATATACGCAATGAGATACATGATAACATAAAAATTAATCACATGAATAATACTTATCTTTTTAGCTGGAGTAACACCACCAACTATGTGCAGACCTTCCATGAACCTCCCAGTCTTAGACTGCACTGCTCATCACTCTCACCGGTAGGGCACCCCCAAGCTAGGACTAAGCTCCACCGAGAAAGAGAATCCTAGGCTAGGCAAGGTCAATAGGAAGACACGCAATTTATGAAGAAGGATTCTCTCCCAGGAGCCACTTATGCCCATTGCCCACAAACTCTCATTCCCCACATGCCTGTCCCACCCTAGGAGTATACACCTTCACGATCCTATAGTCCATCGGCTGCTAAACCTCCATTGCCTTGGGCTTCATCAACAGGTCAGACTAGAAATTTTCGAACTCTATGGAAGTTATAGGACCCCTTCTAGGAGTTCTCACTTCCTCTTTCACTCTCTCACCTAGAGAGAGTCGCTCAAAGGCCTAAAAACCTGCCTCTTCAACCATGGGCCTCACAACTTGCTTCTTCAACCACAACCACTTCTCTCACCTGGAGAGAGTGTTGCATACATGCCTAACAACCTGCTTCTTCAACTCCATTCCCACGCAAGGAGGACAACAACAAGGGTCAACAAGGAACAAACAATGGCAACAAGCCACACTCAACCAAGGGGTTGCATGGCCACAACATCCAACAACTATGACACACACAACATAGGAAAATACGGGATGCTCGGGCTTCACAGAAGATGTGGATCATTCTGCAGTTCTCCCTGGATTCACAAGGTAACACAGGTCGGTTTTTCCCCCTTCCCGTGAGTGGTTTCTTAGTTGAACGTGAATGTACAGAGGTCGATGAAAAATACCAATGAATTCAGATGGGAATGGGCAAATGGCAGCACAAAACAACCTTCATCGCACGTGGGTATGCAGATGCAGACGTAGAGGCCAAAAATGGGTTCAGGTGGAGGATGGAAGCATGGCTAATGAACCCAGGTGAAGGATGACCGAATGGAGGAGAGAACCCCCAACGTGAGGTGAATATTAGTTTTTAGCTACATGAGCTCAGGTTGACACCTGTCTTCCTGGAGCTGCATGCACTCCACTTCTCATACGTTCCTTTTTCTAAGAACTTAGGGTAGCACTTGGTCAATTCTCTACCTTAACCTTTTAGGAAATAATAATAAATTATTATATCCCCTTTAGAGGTAGCCTCCTAGATTATCCCCTAGGCCCAAACCTTCAACCCCCTTTCCCTTACCCAGCCTTGTGCAAGCTTAGTCCCCCATCACTCTTTCTTCGTGGTTAGACTGGACGCAGTGATGAAAATATATTAAATATATGAGCATTTACACATATACAAAACATGTTCCTTGCCTTTAACACCTAGGCTCTCCGGCCTATTTACACATGATCTTACCAGCTTAAAATTGCTCGGCTCACCAGCCTATAAACAAAATTACAATTCAGTAGGGGCTCGGCCTTGGGGTATTACAATCCCCTCCCCTTATTTTTGCACTGTCCTCAATGCAACTCTTTACATAGCATCAACAAGATTACCAAAATCTTCAAAAAGATGCAGGTACTCTGACCGCATAGTATCTTCATGCTCCCATGTTGTGTCCTCAGGACCGTACCAGGTCCACTAGACCTTTACAAGCCCTAACTCTATATTCAGGAGATGCTTGCTTTTCTGGTCCAATATGCGCACCAGATGCACTTGCAAGACGCCTTCTTGCTCCACTTGAATCACATTCTAATCGATTACATGATTAGTATCAGGTATATATTTCTTAAGAAATGAAATATGAAACACATTATGTACAGTCATGGATGTAGGAAATGCAGGCATATATGCAACTGGCCCAATCCTTTCTAGGGTTTCAAATGGCCCACAAAATCTGGCTTCCAAATTTGAACAGTTTCCTAGCCTCAGGGAACTTCTATTGGATTTCACTTTCAAGAAAACATGATCACCCACTTTAAACTCTTGGTGGGTTATGTTCTTATCATCATAACTCTTCTGCCTATCTTGGGCAGCTTTCAAAACCTGCTTAATTTTTAGCTTTTGTTCTTCCATTTCCTTGAGAAACTCTGGCCCAACTACTCTTCTATCAGCTGGGTTATCCCAGCTTACTGGAGTATTGCACTTTCTGCCATAAAGTGATTCAAATGGGATCATCTTCAACGATGCTTGATACCCATTGTTGTAAGTGAATTATACCAAGTGTAGGTAGTCTTCCCATTTAGATGGTTTGTCCATCACATACATCCTTATCATATCTTCTATCACTTAGTTCACCCTCTTTGTCTGCCCATCAGACTCGGTATGATAAGTAGTGTCGAAGTTCATATTTGTTCCAAATCCTTTAAACAACCCCTTCCAGAACTTTGACGTAACTTTTGGGTCCCTATCAGACACAATTGTCTTGGGAATACGGTGCAATCATGTTATTTCCCTCATAAAAATATTAGCAATGTTAGCTGCCTTGTGAGTAGTCTTTAGTGGAATAAAATGGGTATATTTTGTAATCTTTTCCACCACCACCATGATTGAATCATTTTGCTTGCCGATCCTGGGAAATCCTGTGATGAAATCCATTGTCACTACCTCCCACTTCCAATCAAGAATGGGTAAAGGTTGCAACAACCTTGCTGGGTGCATGTGCTTAGCTTTAACCTTCTGGCACTCCATACATCTAGCATTGTAATATGCAATTTATTTCGTCATACCTGGAAAAAAGTAATGGCTCTTGACTGCTGCCATAGGTTTCTGATATCCAGGGTGCCTAGCATAAGGCACATTAATCATTTCTTTCAAAATCATAATTTTCAATTCCTGGACATTAGGTACATAAATTATTTTCTTGTACAAAAGTGTCCTGTCACCTCCAAACTTATATTTTCCCACTTTCTATGGCATCTTACCTTGTTGTATCTTTTCTACGAAATCCCTGTACTACAAATCTACATTTGCAGCTTCTGAAGTTTTGTCTTTAATGTCAGTTTGGTACATACTAATGGTTGTATCATGCATTTCATGCACTCTCCTGCTGAGCACATCAACCACTTTGTTTTATTTTCCTTTGATATGCTTTATGTCAAAGTCATACTCACACAGAAATTCTAACCACCTACATTGCCTAGCATTTAAGGTTGGCTGATCAAACAAATACTTCAGCCCATTATGGTGTGTTCTTAGTTTGAACCTCTTTCCCATGAGGTAATTCCTCCATTTCTTCAGAGCGTGAACGATAGTTTCCAACTCCAAATCATGAGTGGCATAGTTCTTTTTGTTCTCTTTCAGCTTCATGGACTCATAACAAATTACGAACCCATTCTGACTGAGGACTCCTCCCAGTCCTTCTTTGCATACATCTATGAAAACCATGAAATCCTCATTTGGATCTACAATCCTTAGGATTGGAGCATTGGTTAACAATTGCTTCAATCACTGGAAGCTTCTCTCACATTCTTTTGTCCATTGAAACTTCTTGTCCTTCCTCTGCAAGGAAGTGATAGGGTGAGCTATCCCTGGGAACCCTGCAATGAACCTTTTTTAATAGCCATATAGACCCATAAAGGATCTGACTTATGTCACATTTTTTGGTGCTGACCATTCTCTGATGGCTTCAATCTTCTCAGGATCTACGACTATCCCATCCTTTGAAATGATATGCCCCAAGTAATGGATCTTCTTTTGATAAAATGAGAAATTTCTCAATTTAGCATAAAGTTGGTGCTCTCTTAGCACCTGCAACACCATCCTCAGATGTTGTTCATGCTCTTCCTACGACTTGAAATACACCAGGATGTCATCCAAAAATACTATGACAAACTTGTCTAGATAGTCCTTGAATACACCATTCATTAAACACATAAAAACAATGGGTGCATTTGACAACCCAAATGGCACCACTATGAATTCATAGTGACCATACCTTGTTCTAAAGGCGGTCTTTTTGATTTCTTCATCTTTTATCCTTACCTGGTGATATCCTGATCTGATATCTATCTTTGAAAATATCTTGGCATCCTTTAACTGATCAAAGAGGTCATCGATCCATGATAGAGGATACTTGTTCTTAACAATCACTTTGTTCAACTATCTAAAATGGATGCATAGTCTCAATGTCCCATCTTTCTTCTTCATGAACAGGGCTGGGGAACCCCAAGGTGACACACTTGGGCATATATACCCCTTTTTTAGAAGCTCTTCAAGCTACAACTCCAGTTCTTTTAGTTCTTGCATACTCATTCTATAAGGAGATTTCAACACTGGAGTTGCTTCGGGCATCAAGTTTATAGAGAAGTCAATATCTCTCTTTGGGGGTAGTCTTGGTACCTCCTGGAATACATCCTCAAACTCCTTTAATACTGCATGGTCTTCGATATTTGAGACCTCATCCTTAGATGCTTCCTCCACATGGGCTGCAAATAATTGATATCCTTTCATGTATCACTTCTTCAGTTCCATTGTTGATATTTCTCTGACAACAACAAATCTGGGAATTCTTTGGACTATCCTCTGATTCCCTTCCTCATCTAGGCAAGTGAATTCCTTGTTACGACAATCTAGGATGGTGTGGTGCTGGTCCAACCAATCCATACCAATTAGGCAATCGTAAGAACCTAAAGGCAAGATATTCGGGTTTGCCTTAGTACTTAGTCCATTCATGTCCAGTGGACATGATTTAACCAGCTCAACAACCTTTCTCTTGGCTCCAATAGCCATCTGCACTAACCAATATTTCTCATGCTTGCTTCTTGGTAAATGAAAAATTTCCACCATTCTAGGATCCACATAACTATGACTAGATCCTAAGTCAATTAAAATAGTAAAGGCAATGTTATTGATCATACCTTCAACTTACATCATGTGCGACTGAAACTCAGCTTTCTTGTTGTCCAAGGCTTCATATAACCTTGGTATACTTCTTCCCATGTCCTCCACTATTTTATCCTGCTGAACATGGTGGACAATTTTCACTTTGTCATTTTTGTGGGGGAAATCTATGTACCTATGATTTCCTTTACAACCCCAACACTCCATAGGTTTCTTCCTTGGCATTTTCCCACCTACTTCAACCTTCCTGGGATCTCTAAAAGATGGTTTTCCTTAAAGACTGTTTCTGAAAATGGGAGGTTTATTTCCCTTCTGCCTTTGCTCCTTGAAATTCTTCTGGTCATCCCAAGCCTTCCAAAAAGTAGGCTTTTCATAATGTTGCTCACATAATCATTTCTCTCTTCTTATCATTTCTTCCATAGTTGTTGGGTTATCATACTGAATTTTGTCCCCAATGGAAGGTGGTAGTCCACTTAGATACCTTTGGATTTTGACAATCTCATATTTGATGAACAAAACATACTTCAACAACTCCAAAACAATTCGTTCATATTAATCAATGGACATGTTGTCCATCTTGAGTTCAAAGAACTCTTTCATTTTTCTGTCATAGTATCTTTTAGTCAAGTATTTCTTTTCAAAATACTTCTTGAATTATTTCCAAGTAACATCTTTCTCTCTAATGTGTTTCACCTACACAAGTTGATCCCAGCACATGGATGGCTTTCCCTTCAATTGATACATTGCAATTCTTCCATTGACATGAGAGGAATAATTTTGTAGTTGTAAATATTTCCTCATGCCGAGCAACCATGTTTCGACATCTTCCTCCTTCTTGTGTTCTCCATAAAATGTAGGAGGCTTAATCTTGTTCATTTCTCCCTTCAGTTCATCGACTCCAGATATCCTATGTTTTTTGGTAGGAGATGGGCTTGAACTACTATGTTTTTTCTTATTGGAATATTTTGGGGAGTAATGACGATGCCTGCTAATGCTCCTAGATCTTGTTTTCCTCTTAGGGGGTTCACGACTCCCTATTTTTCTTGAATCACTCTCCTTATCCAACTTCCTTTTGATTCTTTCTAGACTCTTCATCAACTTTAAGTTGAATTCTCCCTATTTTTCCTTAGATTTCATGAGATTTTTATTATCTTCTCGATGAGTTTGGGCTTCTTTCTACAATCGTTTAATGATTTTCATCATACGCCCTTCCTTATATATCTCTTCTTCGTTTCCATTGGAGTTTGATCCTTCAACTCCCAAGTGGACATCCATCCCTTTTACTTCATTCTATGAACTGGAAGCAACCCGTGCCTCTTCCATTTTCTACACTCAGCATCAATTCGCTTCAGTCCTGACACTCGTTGAACTCTGCAAATACAACGTCTAGACAACCAAAATTTGTCAGGCCATCATTCCTTAAAAAATCCCACAAACCTCATAAATCGAATCCGATTACAAAAAAAGTTCAGATTTCATGAATTTTTCGAGCTCTGCTCAACTCTGTGATAATTTTAGGCCTTATCCCTTTCCTCTTAGCCCCAACCCCTACGACCATTGGTTGTGACCAAGCGCTAGATTGATAGGTGCTTACTTGGGGCTTCGGACTACGGAAATTTTCAAAGCACAACGCAAAAATTTCTTTGAGTTCCGAGTTACCGAACTTGTGAAGTAGGGATGATCCTCCATCCACGTCTACTTAACATCCAACAATTGACACACACAATGGAACTTATGTCATCAAAGCTTCGAGACTTCATATCTTAGGGACTTCAGAGCTTCAGGACTTTGGGTTCTGGAACCTTTCACGCTTGCTTCTTCCCAATCTCGCGACTTCCGAACTTTCAACTTCTCTATCCTCCAAGACCACATAGTAAAGTTGTCACCCTCTAAGGTGATGGAACATGGTACACCTAGGAAGTTCCACGTCACCCCAGGTGATGTCATTTGGCCCCACAATGTTTACCCTTTCACTTCGAAACTTCAGGTTTCGGGAGTTTGTGCATCAACACTTTCCCCTTCTCCCGATTGCCCTAGTCCTGAACTCTCCCTGGATAATCAACAGTCCTCATCTCTTCTGCCTCCAATGGGAGAGATTCACTTCGCCATTCCTTTCTTCGGGAGTCTTCATCTCCCTTCACTTTCAATCTCTCGATTTTGTGAATTCTGAAGGGTTCTCGTGACTAACCCATGCACGACTTCTCAAGATCTAACGGTCAAGCTCTCCCTTCAGATATACGGTGTAGATCTCTTTTGGGACCTTGGAGCTTCAGAATTTGGAAGTTTTCTCCTTAGCACACCCCGCTTATCTCAAATTATGAACTCTAAAATCATGACCTGTCGTGAGATCTAATGGTGTAGATATCTCCTCAAACTTCGGAGTTTCAGGGCGTCGACCTTTCTCATTGCTTGCATACTGCTTCACTGAAATCATGAGGTACGAAGGGATTCCAGGTTAACTCTTCTGCGCTTTCTCCAAATCTGACGACTTTGAAGGCTTCCCCTTCTCCCGAATAGATCCTATGGCCAACATTACTTTGTGGACCAATACCACTTATGTTGTGGTTTTACAATACTGCTACCCCTCCCGAGCTGCGTAACGCGGCCAAAGAAACCTCTTGGCACTCAGGAATGATATGGGGATTGAAATTGGTCCCTATTGACACAATTTCTACCCGCAACCTTAGTCCAAAGACCACTTCTCCATCCCATTCAGGATTAGTTCATGAACCCATGGCTCTGAACTTGAATTTTGTCCATTTTGACAACAATTCTTCCCGAAATTTTGCTTCAACTTACATTAACATGGCCCATCTAGGCTTAGTGTTGAAAGCCTTGTCTCGGATACCATATTGTAACATCCCCATCCAACAACAGTCCAGGCAATGATACCAGGCGTAAATACATACATACATAGATACATTTAACATGCATTTCATTTGAAATAAAACACATAACAAAACGTTATTTCTATCATACAGATTCAAATGTAATAGAAAGTAATTCATATATGCAACAGGATACATGATAACATAAAAATTAATCACATTAATAATACTTATCTTTTCAGCTAGATTAACACCACCAAATATGTGTAGACCTTCCACGAACCTCCCAGCCTTAGACCACACTACTCATCACTCTCAGTAGTAGGTCACCCCCGAGTTGGGACTAAGCTCCAACGGGAAAGGGAATCCTAGGCTAGGAAAGGTCAACAAGAAGACACATAGTTTATGAGGAAGGATTATTTCCCAGGAGCTAGTTACACCCACTTCCCACAAACTCTCATTCCCCACATGTCTATACCATCCCAGGATTATACACCTTCACATTCGTACAGTCCATCGGCTACTAAACCTCCCTTGCCCTGGGATTCAACAACAGATCGGAACAAAAATTTCCAAGCTCTGTGGCAGCTACAAGACCCCTTCTAGAAGTTCTCACTTCCTCCGCGCACTCTCTCACTTAGAGAGAGTCTCTCACAGGCCTGACAACCTTCCTATTCAACCACGGTCCTGACAACCCGCTTCTTCAACCGCAACCACCTTTCTCACCTGGAGAGAGTGTTTCATACATGCCTGACAAACTGCTTCTTCAAATACATTCTCGCACAAGGAGGACAACAACAAGGCTCAATAAGGAACAGACACTGGAAGTAAGCCACACTCAGCCAAGGGACTGCATGGCCACAACAACCAATAACTATGACATACACGGCATAGGTAGATACAGGATGCTCAGGCTTGACAGAAGACAGAGATCTGTCTGCAGTTCTCCCTGGGTTCACAGGGTAACAAATGTCGGTTTTTCCCCCTTCTCGTGAGTGGTTTCTCAATTGAATGCAGATGTACATTGGTTGATGACATAGACCAATGATTTTAGATAGGAATGGGAAAATGACAACACAAAACAACCTTCACCGCGCGCGAGTATGCAGATGTAGATGCAGAGGCCAAAAATGGGTTCGGGTGGAGGATGGAAGCATGGCCAACGAACCCAAACGAAGGATGAACGAATGAATGAGCGAACCCCCAAAACAAGCTGAATCTTGGGTTTTATCAGCATGAGCCCAGGTCGACACCTGTCTTCCTGGAGTTGCATGCACTCCACTTCTCATACGTTCCTTTTTCCAGGAAATTAGGGCAGCACTTGGTCAATTCTCTAGCTTAGCCTTTTAGGAAATAATAATAAATTATTATCCCCTTTAAGGTAATCCCCCTAGATTAGCCCCTAGGCCCAAACCTTCAACCCTCTTTCCCTTACCTAGCCTTGTGGAAGCTTAGTCCCCCATCACTCTTTCTTCGTGGTCGGACTGCACGCAACGATGAAATTATATTAAATATATGAGCATTTACACATATACAAAACAAGCTCCTGGCCTTTAACACCTAGGCTCTCTAGCCTTTTACTCATAAGCTTACCAACTTACAATAGCTCAGCTCACCATCCTATAAACAAAATTACAATTCAGCAAGGGCTCGACCTTGGGGTATTACAAGGTGGTTCAAATTCCTCAAGGCTTCTCAGTTACCTAGGAATTCCTAAATGAAAGTCATTAGTAGTAAGGTGGTGCTCGAAATTCCCAAACGAAAGTGACCTACGAGGATATTTTTTCTTATCTATATATCGATGATGAGATACTCTATGTATTTTGTTTTCATTCTCTTCTTCTCTCGTTCACTCATATCATGATGATTAGTAATCATTGTTGGATTTCAGTTCCCTCATCGACAATGATCCTTCTGAGTCCATGGAGTTTAGAGTGTGGCCATGTCTTTTATCGTGATTGGAGGATCGTGCAGGGGAGGAGTATAGAGGAACCCCTCTGAGTTTAAAGGTTACCACGGTTCAGTTTCATTAGGGCACAACTACACCCCAATCGACTATGGATTCTGTAAAGATCAACAACGATGATGAGGGATTTGAACGCCAACAGAGGTTGTCATAATTGTGATATGAGATAACGAGGGGGAAAAAAGAAAAAGAATAAGGAGCACTAGTACAGACAGAGTGAAGAGGAAGATATGTTAAAAATTGATAGAAAAGGAGATTGTGTATATGTGCCAATTACGTTATGTTGTAGTGTGGCTGGTGGGAGCTTATGCTGGTTGGATTCTTAATGCATATTTGTATGGCTTTACACATTCCAGGAGTTTCAATCCCACTTTGGCCAAACCAAGGGATTGCTTGTGTTATAAAAAAATGGCTTTACACATTTTCAATCCCACTTTTGCATAGAGTTCTTAAAATTTAGAAGGTTTTGTATTGGATGTTTAAAATTTAGGGCGGTGACACTATTACTTTATATTCATATTCACAGTTATTAAGATATTACATTTTATATGAATAATACTAGCTAAGAGATTACATTTTAAATTATCAAGAGATTATTTATCAAGAGATTACATTTTATAATAATAATAATAATAGTTATTAAGAGATTATCAAGTTTATTATACATTTCAGGAGTTTCAATTCCACTCCGGCCAAATCAAAGGATTGTTTATGTTATAAAAAAAGTATTCATATTCATGATAAGTTAGTTGTTATTTAATAATCTTGACATCGTTTTGTATTTGTAATAATCTTCTCGTGATCTTATCAAAGAATAATAATARTAATCCTTTAATGTAACAATCATTTATGTTAATTATGTTTTGTATTGGATGTCTTAAAATTTAAATAATTGCAAATTGTTTCCGAGCATTGTAACTGAAACTTCAAATTCTCAGTTGGATCTGTTTAATACTCAATGCCTTGGTATTAGTAGTACTGGACAACAATTTTCAATCGCAAGAACTAACTTCTCTTTTTCATAGAATGTCATCAAGGGTGATCTTGGGTTTTACTCATCAGATATAGTGGAACAACAACATGAATTATATGAGGGAAATTCAGCGATGTAAAATAATGTATACGGCATAAAATCTTGGTTATGGTTATGAATGTATATAACATGAATTTACACTACTTCATATCAGTAAAATAATGTTTACAACATAAAATCTTGGTTATGGGTGAAATATGTACTTCTAATGCTTTTGGAAAATAAAATAACTGAAAGTATTCTTTAAGATTATATGTTAAATCCACAGCGTAAAGAGAGCTACAGGAGTAAGAACTGAGAAGTTTCAACCTGTAAGGAACTTACATATTTGTACTTGAAAATAAATAAAAACAAAGTTTATGCACCTTTTCCATGTTTACTCAACAACCGTGACAAGTCATAAACACCGTAATCTCCAATAGTGCGGCCTAAGTGATCTTGTGCTTTTTTTTTAATTAAAAAAGCTTTCCATTATCCAAAAAATCATTATGTTACAACTATTTTTTACATTAAAAACTAGACTCGCTACAAAGGAAAGCCTCATGTTTCTGGTCTCACAGCTTATTGTGGTGAAGTTACAGTACAGTTAATGGAAAAATCTTAGTGTCACATTAGTTGCATCAAATAGTCTTCTTAGACAAAAACTCTGCATAGAGGTTTTCACAGAAGGATTTTGCTACCAACATTGTTTTCCATGATTGATTGTCTTAATTCTTTCCCGTTCCTTATTTGTTCAAGAGAGCACATAGACCAACTTCAGCTAGTAATCTTCTATTTTTTTATTGGGTTTTAAGTCCTCTATGTCTTGTTATGGAAAGTCGTTAGTAATGTTCTATTTGTTTATTGGGTTTTAATTCCTGTGTCTTGTTATGGAAAGTCATTAGTAATCTTCTATTTGTTTATTGGGTTTTAAGTCCTCTATGTCTTGTTATGAAAAGTAAAATAAATTACCTTTCTTACAACATAATGTTTTATTGGAGTTATAAGAGATGTCAAATGTCCAAAGACTAACATTTCAAATATGGAAGGAAATGYARCTTCTTGCTTGTGGACACATGTTTGGCATGTCCTGTATTGGAAAGTGACTTCAAAAATATTGGCAAGGTAAGAATATTCAAGTTCACCAATTGTTGATTTCCGTGGTGTGATGTTAAATGGACTAGTAAGACTATTAAGTTCTTAAAAAAATTAATTATTCTTCTATTGTTTTTGTTGCAATCAAATCTTGGAAAATTATAATTTTGTATATGCAATCAAATCTTGGAAAATTATAATTTTGTATATGAAAACATTGCACATTGTCCACAATGCAATAACAAGGTTGAGCTGGTTGACATTAGAATTCTTTATGTATGAGCTATAGCTCTCAATGGGAGACAATATTGATAGAACAATTTTTTTTTTACCAGGAAAAAAAAACCTATCTTCTATTGAGTAAATGAAAGGTACAATCCTTAAGTGCTTAAGATCAATATAAAAAAAGTAGCAGAGTCTTACTCCTGCTTATGATGAAGGCCATATAATGGCTTGAAAAAATACAAATCATAGAGTTCAAAAAATGTAGACTACAATCCATGACAATCGCTTACAAAAAACCTTTGCACAGGTAATGAACTACGAAAAGACTAAACCAGCAAGTGAAATTACAAATAAAAAAGTATTCCATCTCTTTTGGAGAGTAAATATCCTGTAGATAATTCTTCCAAAAAAAATTGAATTTCAAGAAGTAGTATAATATCTTTGGAAAAAGCATCGACACCAGTATTTAAATCCGTTTGAATATGAGTAACACTAATAAGATTAAATAGGACAGTGATCTCACGATTTATGATTAAATATAAATGTTGATTTAATGATGTCATAAGAGTTGTCATATCAGTCTAATTAATGTCTTCAATATGGCCAAGAATGGCATGTACTATACTACATGGAAAACAAGACCAGGATTAGATCATGGAAAGAACTTGTCACTT